>JASKGO010002832.1:0-67102 GCA_030556065.1 Holobus sp. GC000080
AAAACGAAGTGTCGATTTATTCTTCTTTCGTAGGGTTCTGATAAGGACTAGGATTGACGACCCTAGTGGCGCCCAAAAACTCTGGTTACGAATCCGCGCAATAAGCTACGTAACATGTTATATAATTATATTATATTTATTATTTATTTAAATAATTCCAATATTATTTGTTAATTTTAATTTCATTCCGACCTAATGAAATAAGATGCAATAAAAATAAATATAATTTTAAAATATTAATTAAATTTTCAGTTCTATTTTGTTAAATTATTTGTAAAAATGCTTAATTTATAAATTATAATTTAAATGATTAATTTGTAAATGGTTTTTTTGGTAATTAATTATTGTTTTTACTAAAATAAATAAAATAAGTTTATCTCTTTTGGAGGGTGTTTTCCAACCTTTTGGTATAAGTACCAAGAGAAGTGCAATGCTCAATGTGGGGTCCGATGCAACTCAAGCAACAACTATTGACCACTGACCTTCTTAGGCAGTTAATTCACACTTAGAAATCATATTGAATCGATTGGAATGATCAATATAAAACCCTTCTTGCAGTTGCAACTGTGTCCTCACTTTTTTGCTAATTTAATTTTCATTTTTATTTAGCAATTAGTATTTTGCACAAGTGGCATTTTAATTTAATCTTTAATTTCTTTTGATTGTAAATTTGCTCAAGTTTTTAAAAATTATGAACCAAAATGATTAATTTAACAGTGAAAACAATAGTAATGATTGAAAAAGCATTTTATAATAGAATGTAATGACATTTATGGAACAAAAATGAAATTAAGCTAATTATAGCTTCATTGAAATAACCTTTCTGAAGTTATTTTTTTATTCTTTTCTATTATTCATTTTTTATCCACTTTTCGTAAAAACTGAACCTTTAAATGTTATTTAATTTAATTTGTCTTCCTAAAGAAAATGTGTTGTTTATGCTATTTTTTATTATTTTTATTGTTTTATTATTTTATAACATCTAAATGGTTTTCCAATAATAATTAACATCTAAGTAAATGAACCCTCATTTTAATTTTAATTTCATTTTGAAGTTATGAAAGAAGCTGCCACAAAGACGAGAACATAAACTACAATTAAAGACAACTAATTGTAATTTGTTTTTTGTAAATTCAATTCGGTTTCCATGAAATTAATTAAAGTAACTTTATCTCTTTACCAATTTTACATTCGATTGCTCAGTATATCTACCGAGGGCACAACTAGTTCAACTGTGAGGTCCGATGCAACTCGAGTAACAATTAATGACCACGTAACGATTAAGAAAGTTTGGGCGGACTTAGGAATACGAATCCATGGTCATGTAGGAATTGGTTAGCTAAAACTTAATAATTGGATAAGGGGTCATCGATACAACTGATCACTGTATCCCCCATGCTTGTAGTTGCGACTGTGGCCTCACTTTTTTGCAAATTTAATTTTTATGTTTTATTTAACAATCAGTGTTTTACACAAGAGGCAACATAATTTAATCTTAATTTTAAGTTTTCAGAAATTAACAACCAAAATGTTTAATTTAAGAGTTAAAATTGTTTGCTTTTAACAATTCAAGTTTTAGTAATGATTATTCTAATTTTTTTCAGATTAAACGCTCAAAAAAGTTTCAGAAAACCTTAAAAAAGAAATTTAAAATAGAATGCTATGCAAATATGGAACACAAATTAAATTACGCAATAATTAATGCATTTTAATAACTTTTCTGAAGTTTTTTTTTACGTCTTTTCCTTTGTAAATAATTTATTAACTTAAAAAAAACTACATTTTCAAACGTTACTTAATTTAATTTACTTCTTAAAGAAAATCCTTTCTTCATATTATTATACAATATTAAAATGATGTTCCAATGTTAATTAAAATCTAAATTAAAGAACACTACTTTTAATTTTAATTTAATTTTGAAGTTATGAAAGCAGAAGCAATAAAAGCGATGACATAAACTGTAATTAAAGACAACTAATTGTAATTTGTTTTTTAGTGGATTCAATTCGGTTTCCATAAAAATAATTGAATTAACTTTATCTCTTTAGCAAGTTTCCTTTCGAATGTTCAGTATATCTACCTGGGGAACAAACGAGGTGAATGTGGGGTCCGATGCAACTCGAGCAACAAACTCATGACTACTGGCCTTCTAAGGCAGTTAAATACAGACCATATTGAATCGACACAAATGATCAATATACAACCCTTCTCGTAGTTGCGACTGTGGCTTCACTTTTTGCTATTCTCCATATATTAATTTATTTATTTATTATCAAAAAGCAAAAGTTTAAACTTTAGAAATCCTTTTTGATTTGTTCAATTTCAATTTTAGATTAAAGACGGAGTTTTAGTAACATTTTAAACTATACTAATATAACTTTTTACCAATTTGCCATAACGAATAAAAGCAACAGTTAATCGAGAGCCAAAACTAATTAACTAATTGGTAATTATTACGGTAATAAATATAATGAAGAGCAATTAGCAGAATAAATGGAAACTTTCGCTATTATTATTAGTGGATCCCTTTCAGCGTGAAAAAACAATGAAGAGAAGAAGCGCTTTCATTCACACCTTATGCTTATACATTTTATAATTGTTCGAAATTCGAGTTTTTAAAAGTGCGTCTCGTGCATGCGAAAGACGAGCAGTTCATTAAGGCAAAAGGATTCATTTAAGTGGAGTAATTAGAGCACCGCACAAACGATTGTTAGTTTACCATCCAGCTATTTTGAAAACGCTTTTTTTTTTCGTAGAAATCGCGCCAAAGCGATTGTTTTCGGTTAGCTCATATAAGGAGAAAACAAAATTTATATCCTTTTCTGTTCTTACTTCTTCTTTTTGTTCAATTTAGGAAAAGTGAAATTATATTTTTATCAGTTTCGTAGTGCAACTTTTTATACAAAAAAAAGCGCGCAATTAATCTAAAGAACAATGTTTTCCCCACATTGCTGCAATTTTATATTGTGATAATTACTAATTACAGTTAAAAAAGAGTTTCATTTGATGTGCTGCTGTTGCTTGGTTACGGAACAAATGAAATAGAAAATATGCAAATGAAAAAGAAGAAATTAAAAGGCTGAATTAAAATGCAGAAACGATGATATCAATAGGCTTGGGAACGTCGATTTCGTTGCCTTGCTAATTTTCATTGTTTTTCTTTTCTGCATTATTTTTTTACTTATATTTTCCTATGATTTATTTAGTTTAAATGGATTTAGCAAGCATAAATATTACTTTTATTGCACATTATAATTAAATAAGCATTATAAACAACAAAATATAAATTAAAAATGTTCAAAGAACAATTGCAACTGTTACCAAATCGATTTCAATGAGTTAGAAAAGCTGCATAACTTGATAGAATTTCATTCTGTAAGTTTTAGCATCGATTAGCCAAATATAATTTATAAAAACAAAGGATATTTCTGGGTAAATGGAAAAAGAGAGGCCACAGTCGCAATCACGAGAGTGTTTCACATTACCAGAGTAAGTTTTAACTTTCATTTGCCTACCCACAAGGGCAGTTGTCTGTAAATTGTACTCGAATTGCATCGGACCCCTCTTAGTCGTATTAAACTCTTATTTCATTTTATGCGCAGCTCTAAATAAAAGTTGCGTAAAGAATTAGATATAAAATGTCATTTTATCAAAATTTTGATGCAAAATTGGAAATTTAAATTTACAAAAAGATGTCTTTTCATCAATTGTATTAAAATAATTTATAAAAAGTTTAAATACTTAAATATTTTTGCTATTAAAATTAAAATATTGTTGTGTAAAACGATTGATTGACAGTAGACTTAAATAAAAACTTGTAATAACTTTATTTTTCAGTTGAAATTAATAATCAAGTACCATTAATGCTTAATCCTAAGATTGCATTGAATTTCTCGAATCTGGTTTCAGTAGAAAGGCTCGATCATTAAAGTGACATTATCAAATAAAAGTGCAATTAAGGTCACAATGTAGCTTAATTAGAAGATAATCCATAGTAACGCCAGTCGAGCGCATTCAATGAGCAAAATGTTGAAACTGATGGCTAAAAATAAGTGTACTTTTTCTGTGTGTTATAGGGAATCTTCATAGCTTAATTCTAGTAGCATGGATAATTTAATTTAGCTTTCGCATCAGATTGCAATTTCCGCAGTGCAATTTTTACGCAACTGCTAAACATCTATTGTACTTAAACACTTTTTATAACTACATCGAAAACAATTGTTTTACAATCATATAACTTGGTTCGTAAAGCCAAAGGAATGCAATACCTTCTTTATAACAGTAACAGCTCTTTGTAATTTTTATTTCTTATCCTTTTTTTTGAAACAAAAAAATCTTAATAAAAGTTTTCCATTTATTATCTATGAAAACAAGTTTGGATCAATAGTTATTTATGTAATAAAATATTGATAATGAAAATAAATAGAAATAACAGTAATAAAAAATTGTATGAAACTAAATAAGGAATGGATGCTAAGTTGAAAAGATCCTTGAAGAAGTTGATGATGACCACAAATTTAGTTATAAAACACTGACCCAGACTTTCTTCACATTGTTATTATATGCATCGTCCAGACCTATGTATTATGTACTTATGTAGATCTACTTGCTAGACAATATAAACAAAGAAAGACGAATAACAGTAAAAGTAAGAGACTAAAGAGCTGTTGTTCAACTGCTAAATCGTAATTTTTTACTTGAATTGTAATGGGCCGTCCGTTCGAAACTTACGGTAACTTAATTTAACCATTTAACTAAACGTTTCTTATAGTTTAAAACTTATTACGTCAGCAAATTTAAGGGACTATTAATTTTTTATATGTTTGAGTTTGAATTGAAAATTATAAACTTTTCTAGTACACTTTATTATATGAGGTTTTTCTTTTAGCTTTTAAGGTTTTTGTTTTTACATATCTAAGAACCACAAATTAACTTTTTTTAGCATATATTTTAATATATTTTTCTTTATATTAAATGTTTTTATTATTAATCATTATATCACTTCTATTTTATTAAATAATTTGTATCAAATACCAAACTAAAAATTATAATTTAAATGACTAAATTGTAAATTGTTTTTTGATAATTTAGTATTGTTTTTAGTAAAATAAATAAAATAAGTTTATCTCTTCTGGAGGGTGCTTTCCAACCCTTTAGTATAAGTACCCAGAGAAGTGCAGTGGTCAATGTGGGGTCCGATGCAATTCAAGCAACAACTATTGACCACTGACCTTCTTAGGCAGCTAATTCACACTTAGAAATCATATTGAATCGATTGGAATGATCAATATAAAACCCTTCTTGTAGTTGCAACTGTGTCCTCACTTTTTGGCATTTATTTTTTATTTTTCATTTAGTATTTTGCACAAGTAGAATTTTAATTTAATCTTAAATTTATATTTATTGTTTGTCTGCACAAGTTTGTAGAAATTTTGAGTCAAAATGTTTAATTTTAAAGTTAAATAGTTTGCTTATATTAATTTCAGCAATGGTATTGAATATTTTATTTTTTAAATTTTTTTTAGCAGTCAAAAAAGGTAACAAAAACCCTAAAATAAGCAATTTATAATAGAATGTTATGTAAATATGAAACAAAAATTAAATTAAACCATAATTAATTCATTTAAATAACTTTTCGTAAGTTTTTTTTTTTTATTATTTAATTTTTTCATCATTATTTGTCCATTTTTCGTAAAAACTAAACCTTTAAATGTTATTTAATTTAATTTGACTTCTTAACGAATATACTTTCTTTATATTATTTGAAAACATTAAAATGGTTTTTCAATAATAATTAAAATCTAAGTAAATGAACACTTATTTTAATTTTAATTTCATTTTGAAGTTATGAAAGAAGGTGCAACAAAGACGAGAACACAAACTACAATTAAAGACAACTAATTGTAATTTGTTTTTTGTAAATTCTAATCGGTTTCCATGAAATTAATTATAGTAACTTTATCTCTTTATCAATTTTACATTCGTTGCTCAGTATATCTACCGAGGGAACAACTTGCTAAAGTGTGAGGTCCGATGCAACTCGAGTAACCTGTACTGATCACGTGACGATTAAAAAGTGTCTGCGATTTAGAAATCGTTATAATTGACGGTTGTGCTAATCCGTGGTAATGCGTGGGTACCCCACCTAAAACTTTATAATTGAATAAGAGATCATCGATACAACTGATCACTGTGTCCCCCATTCTTGTAGTTGCGACTGTGGCCTCATTTTTTGCAGAATTTCCCAAAACTGGAAGAAAAATTATTATTGGAAAAACCAAACAATTTGCACAGTTTTTTCTATCTAAACCGATGAGTTATTTGTTGTTATAATGAACAAAAAGAAGACTCAAATAGGCAAAAGTTATTTAAGCGTGAAGAGGAACAATGTCAACCCGACACTGACCTAAGTCGAAGAGTTGAATAAACTTTATTATGATCGTTGTTGTTATGATTTCTTGCGGCGCACTTACATTGTTGTTCCAGATAGGCAATAAATATAGGAAAGATAGGCAGCGGCAGTCAGCACAGCAGTAAAGTACAAGAAGAGGAATGTGTAACAGGCTGTATAATATAATTTAATAACGTTTCCAGTTATGTAAGAGCGCGATCAGCGAACAGCATTTGAAATTGTAATGGGTGCTGTTGGTGCTGCTTGCTGCTTACTGCTGAACTGAACCTCGTCTCTTCTCCTTGCTTCGAATTCGTTTTACCGTTTTTCACGAGCAACGAGCACCGCGAACCAACGGTATTTGCCGCGGAATGCTCAATGTACGAGATCTATGCACTCGTGTGTTAATTAATAAATTGCGAATGATGCCCGCAGGCAGTCCGATAAGAATACGAAAAGCGAATAAAGTTAGTGTTGGACGATTTTTATTCAAGGATGAAGAATTGCAGAATTGAAGAGGTTTTTCGCATCGGAAGAACGATTGCTCTTCGACGGACCGATGCAAGAGCGGTAGCAGCAGCAGATGCCTCAAACGATCCGTGAAATGTTCTATTTAGTGCCCCATTGTCTCTGCTTAATTTACTCTCAGCTTGCTTATATTACGGACAATAATAGTACTTCATTAAAAGAAATATTTTTATTTCATAATTCCAGAAATCAATTATAACAATTTAAATTGAAAAAAAAAGATGTTTATTCCTCTGCAGGGAATTTTTTGCTTGGCAAACAAAGCATTAAAAAAAAAATTAATGTAAATTAAATCTTCGCATTTGGTTTTTTAGTTTTTTACCTTTCTTCAGTTAATTGGTCAAACAAGGAAAATTCCGAATACAATATTATTATTGTATTTTTAAAGTTTTATTTTTATTGCAAATTTGTTTACTCAATATATTTTAGGTGCTTGTTTAATTGTTGCTTTTTTCATTATGGCAAATTGAAAATAAATAATGTTAGTAGTTTAAAAAGTCACTAAAACTCTTCCTTTAATCAAAAATTGAAATTGTACAAATCAAAAAAGATTTCTAAAGTTTAAACTTTTGCTTTTTGATAATAAATAAATTAATTAATATATGGAGAATAGCAAAAAGTGAAGCCACAGTCGCAACTACGAGAAGGGTTGTATATTGATCATTTGTGTCGATTCAATATGGTCTGTATTTAACTGCCTTGGAAGGCCAGTAGTCATGAGTTTGTTGCTCGAGTTGCATCGGACCCCACATTCACCTCGCTTGTTCCCCAGGTAGATATACTGAACATTCGAAAGGAAACTTGCTAAGGAGATAAAGTTAATTCAATTATTTTTATGGAAACCGAATTGAATCCACTAAAAAACAAATTACAATTAGTTGTCTTTAATTACAGTTTATGTCATCGCTTTTATTGCTTCTTCTTTTATAACTTCAAAATGAAATTAAAATTAAAATTAGTGTTCCTTAATTTAAATATTAATTAACATTGGGACATCATTTTAGTACTGTATAATAACATAAAGAAAGGATTTTCTTTAAGAAGACCAATTAAATTAAGTAATATTTAAAAATGTAGTTTTTATGGAATATTAATAAACAATTGATAATGGAAAAGAAATAAAATACTTCCGAAAAGTTATATTAATTATGACAGAATTTAATTTGTATTCCATATTTGCATATCATTCTATTTTAAAATGATTTTTTAAGGGTTATTGTAACTTTATTTAAGCACTAATAAAAAATTAAAATAATCAATATTATCGCTTAATTTGCTAAAAACAAACAATTTAACTATTAAATTAAACATTTTGCTTCATAATTTCTAAAAACTTGAGCAAATTTACAATTAAAAGAAATTAAAGATTAAATTAAAATGCCACTTGTGCAAAATACTTATTGTTAAATAAAGAATGAAAATTGAATTTGCAAAAAAGTGAGGACACAGTAGCAACTACAAGAAGGGTTTTATATTGATCATTCCAATCGATTCAATATGATTTCTAAGTGCGAATTAACTGCCTAAGAAGGTCAGTGGTCAATAGTTGTTGCTTGAATTGCATCGGACCCCACATTGAGCATTGCACTTCTCTGGGTACTTATACTAAAGGGTTGGAAAGCACCCTCCAAAAGAGATAAACTTATTTTATTTATTTTACTAAAAACAATAATAAATAATCGAAAAAACAATTTACTACTTATTCATTTTAAATATAATTTATGATTTGCTAATTGCCATACACTTTATTTTATAAAGTAAATGGGAAATAAAAATTAAAGTTAACATTTCGTTTGAATGGTTTAAATTAACGTCTAAATTCAAATGAAAAGTTTAACCGATTTTTTTTAATAAAAACACTTCATTATTTGTTTAAAATTAATTCAAAAATTAAAGTAATTGCAAACTTTAAAAAAAGTTAAAAACATAATTTAAAGCGTATTGTCTTGGTTGGTAAATTACTTTCGAGCAATAAAAATAACAACAAATAACAATAATAATGAAACAAGTAAAGCAAATTAGTCACTAGAAAGGAGAAAGAAGTTAACTTTAATTGTTGCAATGAGAATATTCAAAAGTGTTTGTAACTAGCTGCATTCTGTTATAATTAAAAAAAACTTTAATTGTTAAAAGAGAGTAGTTAAAGTTTTTCCCGAGGTTTTCTTTTTAGATTTCCTATTTTCCCGTCTTCTTCTTTCACTTCTTTCAGAGTTTTAATATTATTTCATTAACTAAGAACTTATGAGACAATAGTTATTTTTTATTAAATTTTTACAAAGTGAAATGAATCAATTAAAATATTTATAAAAAAAAAACTTAATTTTTAAATAAAATCTAAATTAATAAAAACAAAATCTAAATTAAAAGCATAGCACAATAGCATACTTAATTGGAAAATTAAAGATTAAAACAAAATATTTATGAGCTACTAAATGCCTAACAATGGCTAATCTAATTAAAAGGAAAATGCGTCGGTTGTGTTTGCGAAATCTGATAAAATGCTGCAAGTATAGCGAGAGAGAACAGCTCAACAGCACCATCCATTATGGATGGATGCCATTAGTAACAAAACAATAACCTGAAGTTCATTACGATATGAACTTTAATTAACTTCACCTGGCAATAATTTACTATAATTAAGATCATTATTAAGCAACAAGATAAACCTTCAAATGCTTCAAAGAGATACCCAAAATTAATTTTTTCTGAACAACAAATTCGTCAAATGTCTAAATTTAAATAAAACTTGGTTTGAATTCATAACTTTAAGAAAACTTAAAAAAAAAGTTTTTCCACTTACCAATCGTAATTCTAATTTCAACTAATGACACTTAATAAAAAGTAGAAAATTCCACTTTTTTCTTCGAACGACAACAAAATCAAATTAATAATTGAAGCAAAGCGGTGACTATAATTTTTTTTTTAGGAATTCATTGATTCGCGCTTTTAGGGACGACGCGAACAGTGGAGAACACTGGCGAGCATGTTTATTGCGGTAGGCATTCGCGGTGCATCTGCTTCGGAGGGTTCTGCTTCTTGAGCCGACAGGTGAGCGAACGTAGTAAAATGTAACAGACACGGACGGAGTACAGTTCTCTTACGGGACCCTCAACTTACGCGTTCCATGTATTCCATCCTTTACCTTTCTTTTACATTCTATTCATGTTTCTACCACTCCATTATAATAAGCAATAAAAACTCTTCTAAAGCGCTATAACTACAAGCCCAAAAAAAAACGAACCGCTTGTCTTTTATTGTTTTTCATTTATGTGTGTATAATTAATTTGGGAAACGCTTTAAATGCTTGAAACGGTTACTTTTTTTTGTTTTGTTTTGTTGATTTACCTTGAACTTACTAACACACTCAATTTTCCTGCGATTTAAAGTTTTTTAATTACTTAAATTTGCACTTTAAAATTCAAAAATAATTTCGCTGATATGAAAATTATGCATTTTTTATAAATTTATTAAAACTTTAAACAGAAGAATTTATTTTATTTATTAAATACTAAAATTTTAATGAAATAATAGGAAAAATAATTATTTTCATTACAGTACTTCAATTTTAAGTTAAAATTTAATTTATTTAAATGCAAAATATTGTTTAAATTTGCGCAATTGCAAATTTTCCTTGTTTATAACTTGAAAATCGTAAACTATGTATTTATTCTTAAGACATTTGCTTTTTTACACTGAAATAAAATCATTAAAATAATACAGCAATATGAGTGTTCTATTTTTAATCAAAAAATTAATAAAAACTTTACTTTCTTCCAACATAACCGGAAGTTACGAAAATTGGACCCATTTTTAGGTAATTTTTAAATTAAAGCTGTAAATATAAATGTTTTAATGCAAAAAATAGTTCTTCATTACTTTATTATTGTTCATTTGACTAATTATAAAAAGTTTTATCAGTTCTTAATTACCCCAAAGTGGAAAATAAAAATTCTTTAATTTTGTGTCTTTTCACACAGCTGAAAACCTTTAATTAATTTTTATAACTAATTTTTATAGTTTAACAATCACAATGAACATATAAAACTGCACTGAATAATTATGCAAACATTTTATTTAAAAGAAGTCGTTTTTTGTTTTGTTAAATTAATAAATAAAATAAATAAAAATTATAAATAAGTAATCTATTCCTCTTAATCATGAACAACTCATTAATAACATTAAAAAAAATAATTGAAACTTATTAAATTAAAACAATTAATAAACTATATTTTGAATTAAATTTTATTAATAAAAAACCGTTGGAACTTTCAAACTTTCAAATATTTTAAATTTAAACGGTTGCACTGTTAAATTAGTTGCCTATAATTTAAAATCGGTGTGGCAAAAAAGAGGCTAGGTTATATCAGCTGTAATTAAAAAGAAAAAAGTACACAGACAACACAATAAACAATCAGCAAAACTAAACGTTTCACTGCTTTTACAGATTACAAATTGCAACCAGGCAAAAGTGTCCATGTGGAAGCCAGTACCAGCGATAAGATTGCACCAATTACCACGTCAACTATAAACAACAGCAAAATGCCATCGTTGAAAGCAGTAATTTTAATTGGTGGTCCCCAAAAAGGTTTGTCATCAATTGCAAATAATAAATCTTAGTTAAATTAACAAAATATTAAATATTTCAGGTACCAGATTCAGACCACTGTCGTTAGACATACCGAAACCGCTGTTTCCAGTCGCTGGACTGCCTCTCATTCAGCACAACATCGAAGCATGCACATCAGTTACAGGATTGCAGGAAATCCTACTTATTGGTTTCTATCCAATGGATAAAATTCAAGGATTTGTTAATGAAATGCAGCAAACTTATAGTATCAATATCAGGTATTATTTATTTGCTAATTTTAATTTATTTTATTGATTTTTTCTTTCTTTTAAAGATATTTGCAAGAATTTACATCATTGGGTACTGCAGGAGGAATTTACCACTTCAGAGATCAGATTAGACTGGGCAGTCCTGAAGGATTTTTCCTGATGAATGGAGACGTCTGTGCTGACTTTCCATTAGTGCAACTGTATGAATTTCACAAAACGAGGAACAATGCTGTGATTACAATTCTGAGTACTGAAGCAACAAGACAGCAAGCATTAAATTACGGCTGTATGGTAATTGATAAAGGCACAAATGAGGTGACACATTATGTGGAAAAACCAAATTCCTATGTTTCTTCAATGATCAACTGCGGAGTTTACTATTGCTCCATGGAAATCTTTCAATTACTTGGGGAGACTTTTCATCAACAGGATTACCTTCGGTAAGCTTTTTTTCTATTATGCTGGATAATAATAACGGAAATTATTGCATTTAATATGAAAAATTTATTCAAATCGTTAAAACTTTAAACATTTTAACAGTAAACCACGGACCACCCTGTATATCAACTAAGGAAAGTTATTCTCCCCTTGCATTTCCTTATTTACCAAGCAATTTTTCTAAAACTTTGCTTATTAATTCTAGTTGTAATTTCACATTGAATTATGTAAATTTTAAATTTTTACTACTTCCGGTTTAACCGGAAACCACCCAATTTTTGATTTTTAAACGTTTCTTATGTCATTTTTACATTATAAACATACTTTTAGATAATTTCTATTTATGGATCCTCCACCTGAATAAATAATTGAAAGCATAAGATAATTAAACAGTAAAAAATTAATAAATTTCAGTGGAAACGGAAACGGTAACGGTCATAGAGAAGCCGGTTTCATACAATTGGAACAAGAAATCCTATCGCCATTAGCTGCTACTGGTAAAATGTACGCTTTTCAACTGTCGACATGGTGGTCGCAATTGAAGACTGCCGGCGCTGCCATTTACGCCAACAAACATTACCTGGAATTGTACAGAGCGAAACATCCGGAACGTTTAGCACAAAATACACCAGCTGCTGGTGATTCCACCAATTCCTGCACAATCAACAATGATGTTTACATACATCCAACTGCTGTTATCCATCCTACAGCAGTGGTAAGAATTTTTAATAGATTTTTAAGAGTTCATTCAATGATTTTCTAAATCTTACTTTTCCGTTTTGCAAAGCTCGGACCAAATGTCAGCATAGGGCCGGAAGTTAATATCGGCCCGGGCGTTCGCATCAAAGAAAGCATAATTCTGGCTAAGACCACCATTGAGAATCACTCGCTGATCCTGCACAGTATCATCGGACAGAATGCGCATATTGGTAAATGGGCTCGAATCGAGGGAACTCCTTCCGATCCGGATCCCAACAAGCCGTTCGCCAAAATGGAAAATGCGGATTTGTTTAATTCGGACGGACGCTTGAATCCATCCATTACCATATTGGGTAATTTTTTTTAAATTTAAATTAAATTACTTAAAAATCTAAATTAATTTTATTCAAATTGAATAAAGTTAAATTAAATTTTTTGGTTGTTTATATGAATTGTGAATTAATTTTGAATTTTGTTTTAGGTTGTTCGGTTAAGGTACCTTCGGAAATGGTGCTTTTAAATTCTATTGTACTTCCCAATAAAGAATTGTCACGAAGTTTTAAAAATGAAATTATTTTGTAATAATAACTGTAGTCAATGCCATTTTAACATTTTTACATAAATAAATAACTTTTTATTACTTATTTATAATTTAATTTTTGTTTTTAATTTTTTTTTATGTTATACTGTTCTTTTTCTTTTCAGAACTTTAAAAAAAAATTAAGCTATGCACAGGGCGACTGAAATAAAAAAAAAATTTGTTAAATAACTAATTAAATGAATTTAAATTTACAACGATTTCAACTTTTGTTTTTAATTTCTTTTATGATATGTTGTTCTTCATCTTTTCAGAACTTTAAAAAGAATTAAACAATGCACAAGGCTATGATCCACTTTTTTTTATATTATCATAAATATTGATGGAGACTGAAAGAAAAAAGTATTATTTAATATATAAAGTAATCTGTCGCAGATAAGTAACAAAATATCTTTTTAATAGTTTTTTTGTTATTATTATTAAAAGGCCTAATTAAATGAATATAAATTTACAATTTGTTTTGAATTTATTTCCAGGTCTTTTAAATTAAAAAAAAAACTTTTTTTTTAAATGTTTTTATAATTTAAAATAAAGCTTTCTTATTAAATAACAATGCCTTTAAGGAAATAAATTTGGCATTAACGATAAACTAGTAATTTGATAATCCAATTATTACTAATTGAAAGATTATTAATAAATACATATTGTAGAATTTATAATCTTCGTTAATATTTTTTAAAAATTGAACTGAGTGAGGATACTGACTAACAGAAAAAATCAAAAATTGAAACAAAAAACAAATTTTAAAGACAATAAAGGAAATACATTTTATTTAAAATTAATTACGTATTAATTGTAAAATAAAAAATAAAAACTTTTTACAAAATTCCAAGCTTGATACAATCTAATATCACACCGCGTACCCTTTCATTGTAAACGTGCTCGTTTTTGCTCACATACGAGAACTTCTCCATCACTTCGTCAACCGATTCTTCCGGCTTAAGTTCCATATTTTGGAAATCGGGAATTTCTTCCTGCTCGCTCAACATCAGATGTATAACGGTGATAGTCATACTCAAACCAATATAAGAGAACTTCTTCAGGTGTTCCCTGAGGAGACTCATTGGTAAGAAGTCATCCGCTTTCAAAGAGAACCATCCCAACAGTTCTTGCATTGAGGCGCGATACAATTGCAGCATTTCCTCGAAGTGCTCGTCGCGCAACTTCTTGTCGGTACAAGTGAGCAAGAAATAGGACAGATCGTTGGCCGGCGATCCGAGGCGGGCAATTTGGAAATCCAGAAGGCAAACTTTGCTGGGACCGGATGATTCCTGCAAGGAATTTCAAGGTTTACTCGCCGATTGTAATTAATGAGCGGCTGCGTTGCATAAGTTTCGGCTCGGCTGATTCGTTTTAAAGTGATGCCAGTGGTGATGCTGCTTTTTCGTATGATGTATCGCTGTTCGGTAGCCACTGTATCATTATATGCGGGCCAAGGACAATTTGTACGACACAAACGCTAATTGTAATGACTTCAGTGGTGCGCCCCACTATATAGTTTTCAATGCTTTAAATTGTTAGTTTGTAAAGATGAATTGCAAAATTACTTTTGGAATTTATTTTACTTCCTATTATTAGAAGCATATTTTGCTCTTCAGTTTTTTCTATAATTTCTATAGCTGATAATAATTTGTTTAAGAAACTTTTTAATTGTAAAATAAGTTTTTTCCTTTAATTACAAAGTAAGTTTTTTTATTGTTTAGAAACCGGTTATCATAAGGAAATATTGATTTTTTAGGAATGATAATATTTGCTGCGTCATTGAGAAAATTACTTAAATTAAAAAACAAAGCAACAAAAACATTGAAAATTCAAGATAATTAATTTATCAAATCAAATAACGCTTGTTTCAAAGATTATTTATAATCATTACATAAATATTTAGTTTATTGTTACAATATTAGTAAATTCAATAAAATTATTTACTTAGAAAACTTTAAACTAACAAAACTAACTATTTTTTATCAAATTTTATGTAAAAAATTTAATATATCTTTGCGATAAACATAAAAGTGATCATTTAAATTATATCAGTAATGAAAATATTTACCTGATTATCATCGGACTTGAACAGCATGTTATTGACCCAACTATCCCCGTGATTGATAACGAAAGCTCCATCGTCAGCAGAGCTATCGAAAGACTTCTTTACCAAATTTGTTGCATCATCAGCATACGCCTAAATTAAAAATAATATTAATTTTCACAAAAAAAGCAAACAAACAAAAAAATATAAGAGATAAATGAAAATTAGAATTTGTTTCAAATAAAAAATAGCAGTTCTTTGCGTTACAAATTAAATTATTATTTTTTTCTTAACAGTCTTCTCAGGGAACAAATTTGCTTTTTCCACCCTTAAATTTGAAGTTAACAATAATCAATTATTACTACAAATGAAGTGTTTGCAATTATAAAAGAAAAAAAGGTCAAACTAATAACACCTTGAATAAAAATTAACCGAAGAAATAAAAATTTACAAGCAAAAATCATTAAAAATAAAAACTTACTTTAAATTTCTGCACAACTTCGCTGTCTTCGCTTTGCAAAGCCTTCAAAACTTTATTGTTGTAGCTTTGGAAGGAAGCATCGCTTCCCTCTTGCGACATCATATTGTCGAAGAAGTTATCCCTGGTACTTTCTGCCAGTTCCTTCGCCACTTCCGGTTTCCTTACTTTCAATGCATAGTACGAACCGTGCAGTTTACCATAGATTTTCATCACTAAACGCACGTGATCCAGATCCAGAACCTTGCGGCGATCCTTCATGCAGTATCCCTGTGCCTTCATATCATCCATTATCAACACTTCCTTCAAATCGGTGCAATCGCTGCCCAAATATCCCGGAAAAGAATCCAACGGCCCTCTATTGATATCCGCGAGATTTGCATTGTACTCCGGCAAAACTTTCTCGTAGAAATATGCCTCGCGCTTGAAGACTTCGTTGATGGGCACAAACTTCCGGAAGTTGGGATTCGGCGTCGCGCTCTTCACTATCAAATCCAATTTTTCTTCGGGATTTTCTGCATTGGTTACCGTAGCTTTGGTGATGATGCCCAAATAGTTATCGCCTTTGAAACTGCCCGGTTCGGTCTTCACGCTCACATCTTTGAATCCGCGCTTCGCCACCGACTTCTTCAAAAGTTGCTGCGCATTTTCCTCCAACGCTTCCATGGTCGCAACTTACAATTTACAATTGAACTTGTTGCTTGCAAAAATGTTGAGAATATTTTTATAAACGGTTTGAAAGCGTGGGGGTCATCCCCACTAGGCAGTTTTTTTCTTAATCTATCAGTTTCATTGTCGATTCGATACAGAATTCCTGTTTATCATTTGCAATTGATAAAAGTTACGAATAAAAAAAATTATAATGTCGTAATTTGTTAGTTACAATGTATTAATATTTTTTTTGTTCTGTTAATTAAACGAAAATAAAAACACTCGAAAAATTGCCTATATAATGAACGATTTTTATTTCGCAATTAATCATATAACACTTAATGGTTAAACAATGGATTTAGCCTTCAAAGATTTGGAGATTAACAAAATTCTAACGAGTTTAATTTCATCATCATCATTATAAGCAGTGTTATTGTCGCATAGTTTCAATTCAGTTGTTTAACATTGAAAATATGCGGTTTTATTTTATTTTATTTTTTATATCTTAATAGACGCATAATTATAGCTGCAATTTAAATTTTTTGATAACTTTTATCTGTTAAAAAAAAATCAGAGAGAGTTAGTAGGAATTGCAAGTATAGTGTAAAAAAGTAAACACTTTTTGTAACTTTGTGAAATTGGTTGAATTGGTTTTACCAGTGGTTTTTTTCTTTTTACTTTTAAAACTAAATTGCCTCCGTTATGCAATCGCTCTTTATGTATTTCACGGTCGTTTTACATTTTGGGTGCAGCACAGTTTAAAACGTAGAATCAAATTATTGGTGCTTACTTTTATTTTTATTTTTATTATTAAAGTTAAGAATCAATGTGAAATATGCCGTAATTTTTACAAACAAAAAAATTCTTTCATATTTTATTTCATTTTATTTTTATTTTAAATTAATAAAGAAATAATAATTACAAAAACAAATCAAAAATAGAAAAAGAAAACAGTTTATACTCACTTTTTACTTACACTCTTAGTAAATTCCAATTGTCTTCTTGTTATACACGCTCACGAATTACAAACTGAAGGGTAAAATAATTAATACTGCAATTTCGAGGAAGTCCAGTAAAATGGATAAATTGTGTTTACAAAGGCATTAAAAATTAAAATGCGTCTTTTGTAATATAAAAACAGATTCCACCATAACTTCCGATCTAAAATTAGACATGTTTGCAGTACACAAAATGTTTAAGTGAGAGAAATGAGAACAAAACTATATAGCTTACCGATTTTATATTTCTTCATAATTGATAATTATCAGTTTGGTAAATTGGTTTGGTCCTTTGTTACAATAACAATTTGTTTTTTATTATTAATAATTTCATGTACAATATTATTAAAAAATTATGCAGGACATTTGCATCGGAGAATCGGTTAAGTATATTTAGAAAACCGAAAATTTTACTGAATTTTCTTTTTCTTTCTACAGTCATACTAAAAAAAACTAGACTATAGAATAAAATATAAATTATAGAAATCGAAAATAATATTATTGGAAGAGACTGAAATTTAATACCAAGGCAAATTTTAAACAGGAAAACAAATAACTTTGAAATTTTAAACCAGCAAATGCTTTCTATGGAGGAAAATTCTGTAAAGGTACTTTATTTCCAGTGAAAATCGGTCCATTTTTAGACACAGGACACCAAAAAATAAGAATAAATAACTGAACCAATAAAATCGCAAGCAGAATCTGTGGCGAATAACAATCCTCTTTATTTTATTTAGAATTAGACCCAATAAAGTCGCAGGTATAAACAGCTGCTATTTGCAGGCGACAAAATATAAGAAAGTATAAAGTATATTGTGCCCCACTTGGAAGTAGGCAAAAACTAAAGACCAATCGCAATTGGGGCAGATGTTCTGCGATTCGTCTTTGATTATTTATTTCGCATGTGCAGCAACATTTTTCTATATGATTTTTAGCAAATAATAATCCTTTTTCTTTTGTATAGAATTAGGCCCAATAACATAGCAGGTATAAATCCCTGCTACATGCAGGCTACAAAACAAAAGAAAAT
Organism: Holobus sp. GC000080; assembly: GCA_030556065.1. Taxonomy (NCBI): domain Eukaryota; kingdom Metazoa; phylum Arthropoda; class Insecta; order Coleoptera; family Staphylinidae; genus Holobus; species Holobus sp. GC000080. The sequence goes on from JASKGO010002832.1 coordinate 18,674, forward strand.
ATATTGTGCCCCTCTTGGAAGTAGGTAAACATTAAAAACCAATAGAAATTCGGGCAGATGTTCTGTGATTCGTCTTTGATTATTTATTTCGCATCTTCATTTTTCCATAGATTTTTAGCGAATAATAATCCTTTATTATTTTACATAGAATTAGACCCAATAAAGAAGCAGGTATAGAGTCTTTTTATTTGTTGAGATAAAACTTAAGGAAATTGGTTTCCCCACACGAAACTCTTATAAACAACCAACCAATCTGAATTAAAATACTATTTATTCGATGAAATAAACGAATTTTACAGTTTATTTCAACTAATTAGTAATAATTATAAATTAATTTACATTATGAAACTTTAACTCTTTAATAAATAGAAAACACATTAATTGTATCTTTTTAAAAAGACAAAAAAAAACATTAATAAAACCAATACGAAAAATCATTAAAAAATACGATATAAAAGGAACAATTTTGAGATATCAAATGAAAAATGAATTCCTCGAGAAATTTCAATATATGCAGGCTTTTTCCATGAGAAAATCGATTAATTTTAACCATTTTTCAAAATTTGCTTACACCCCCTTATACAGGGTAAACCATAAATAAGTATAAGTAATTTGCCGCCCCCAAGCGGTCAAAAAAGTGCACTACAAATAGTGACAGGTGCTTTTTTAAAATAAGGTGAGGCACCCAGGAGAAAATTGAGAAGATCCGATGAAAATTAACGCAACTGATACATTGACCTAGTTCTCATAAGAATAAAGAATTCTCCTGTATATTTAAAGGGCCCTAAGTGGCGCCTAAAAAAGGGTTAAACTGGGTCAAACTATTGGCCAGTGGGCAGTGACAAGTGATCTTGCAGCACGTGCCGTGTAAGTGCAATTGCATAAATTGCCAACCCGTAGTAAAGTTACCTAACTTAGCCTCAAACAAGGATTCCAATTTATTATTTCTGATGGCGCCACTCGTAAAACTCCTTGAAACGACCTCTAAGAATTTTAAAACTTTTCTATTCTTCATTTTTTTGAATTTTTTTAATACTTTTCCAATAAAATAAACGTTTGATTTGTTTAAAACTGACTTAAAGTACATAAAAATGATATTCATTAATTAAAGGAATTCTTAATTGAACTATGGACGAGGAAAATGCGCAGGGAATAGATTAACAAGGAATTACTCATCAAAAACAAACTAATTACTCTTTCAAAACATTTTAAAAACATAATAATTGCTGTATTAATTTACTATTTATTTTGTATTTAATTAAATAAACTAATTATTAAACAGCAATATTAATTAACTTTAGGGGTAGAAACTCCAGCAACTTCTTTTAGATAACTAAAAAAGTAAAAATAAAATAAAATAAAGTTAATTAAACAGCGCATCTTTCAAAAATAAGAACAATTTTTGCCTCAAGTTCAATAATAATAGAGCTTTGGGCGCAAATTACAAGAATGACGCAATGAATGATGCGATATTTGCATGAGTCTTAGGATCCAATTAAATCTTCATTATGGATTTTCTTCGTATATCCAAATATTATTACACTTACACTGAAACTTATAAATAAAGTTGATGTAATTTGCGCGCATCGAACGCAACGAGTCAGCCTTTATAGACCCGCTTCAAGGTCGAAAATCGAGAAGGGGAAACAACTACTAAATTCATGGCTCTCAGAACACAACAAACCCAGTCCAAGCAAATATTTTCGTCGATCGATTCCAACAATTATTATTACAAACAATGGCATCTGTAATTACAGACCCTGTGAGTACTAATTATTTTTCCACTCTCTTATCTTATCATTAACGTGCTGTCACAAAAATTCCGCAGCCAGTACCATATGTAGGTCGAATTGCTGGTGGCTTTCCTGAAGGAAAAATTATCAGAATTCAAGGATACACATCTCCAGATTCTCAAAGGTAACAATATCCTTTGCTTCAATTCATTTACTCCACATCCAATTGGCTGAAATACAATTAAAAGTTAAATATAATTTTAGATTCAACATCAATTTACAAACAGGGCCTGATTCTGAATCAGATGATATAGCTGTCCATGTTTCGGTGAGATTGCATGAAGGCTATGTGGCTAGAAACTCTTTCTCAGATGGTGAATGGGGTGAGGAGCAAGGTGAAGGTACTTTACCTATAGGTACTGGTCAAAAGTTTGAAATATTGCTCTTATCAGCTGCAAACAATTACAAGGTAATTTAAATAATCAGAAAAAAATATATAAATTAATAAATTACATATTTTAAATTGGCAGATCGCTATAAACGGACAACACTTCTGCGAGTTTCCGCATAGGATTCGTCCGGGTAGGATTTCGCATTTATCGGTGGACGGGGACGTGAAGATTGCGTTGATTTCGCACGAAGGCGGCGACCAGGAAAGCAAAACGAGTTCCACTCAGCAGAATTCAATGTTTTCCGGACAGCAAAACAATTACGGCGGTTACGGGCCGCCCCCGCAGCAAGGATACGGTCCCAATCCTCAGCAAGGATACGGGCCGCCTCCGCAGCAAGGATACGGTCCGCCGCCCGGATACGGGGGCTATAACAATCCCTACGGGGGGCCCCAGCAAGGCTATAATGTGCCGGGCGCTCCTCCAGGACATCAACCGGTATGTCTTCTAATTAATAAAAATTTTTAATGAACATTTTACATAATGCGTAATTAATAATTTTTTTTTTGTGTGTAAAAAATAATAAACCAAACAAACAATTTAGGAATCGGGCCTAGAAAACTTCTTAGAAACGGCCGGCTCCGTAATCGCGGGCGCCATAAGTTCCGGAATGGCCGATAAGTTGATTGGTTCGCTGACCGGCGGCGGACAACAAGTGAGTTCTAGTGTGACTTTAAAACCCTTGAAAACAACCCTCAAAACCCCTAATTAACAATAGTTAAGTGCATGTGATTCTTCCTTTTCTAATAAAAACAAATGAAAAACACTAGGAGTGTTTTTTAAGCAGTTAAGAACATTTTTTTGTATCTAAATATTTTCAATTCTTGCATTTTTTAACTAATAGAAATATTTTATTAGCAACCTCAAGGCGGTCATCATCCGCAACAGCAACAGCATCATCAGCAGCCACATCAATCGGACCCTCAGTCGCCATCGTTCCATTTGCCCCAAATGGGAGGTCAGGGGTCCCTTGGCGGACTGGGCAGCATTGGATCGCTGTTGGGCAACTTAGCAAGTGAAGTTTTGCAACCCAAACGAGTAATAATTAATTAATGGATTTATAAGTTGCTACTAAATTGATTGGATTGATTTTTTAGGATGGGCATGGACATCATTAATTAAAAAATATGGAAAAAAAATCTTAAATAAAAATAAACGCTTTATGGTTGCTTGGGTGCTACATAGGATTTATAATAGTTAAAAAAGCGCTACAAATATTATATGAATGAAATAAAAATCTCATAAATGTTGCACAAATGATTAATTTAAAAATACTTAAATAATACTCAAATTGTTCTCTATTTTTGAATATTTATTGTTTTTTGTTTTTTCTTTTTTGTAAGTTCTTAATTGTGTATTGATCTAAATTGTTTATTTATTGGGTAAATAAAATATTATACTTTCTCAATGTGTTCCTAGTGTTGGTTTTTTCTTTTAAACTAAATGATTTTTTATTTATTTTTTATTCCAATTAAAAGTTAACTGGATGTAAATAAAAGATGGATATCTTCAACGCTATTTTTTGGTTATTAAATTGTTATTATTATAATAATTTTTTGAAATTGAAGAAAATTATGAATAAAATGGAAGCATTTTTGAGCCAGTTTAAGCAAAAGTTAATTATTTATTTTGGTTTTATTGGAATTAAAAAGGAAACAAAAAAACGGCATCGAATTTAATTAAATAAATAAAGTTACTTTTAATAATATTTACTTCCGGTTACTTTTCACTTCTTTAAAATTCAGTTAGTATTATTAATTATTATTTCTATTTATAAGAGTTATTATTTTAGAAGCTCTTTTTGAGATTTTCAAAGTTAAGGACAGTTTAACGTCTTGTCCAGGACGAGAGAAAAAAAAAAGAAATAAACATTTCAATAATTAAAAAAAATATCAATGGAAACCGATTTTTTAAATCCTGTATATTCTTCATAAAATTACTATTTTTTAGTATGTAACAATTATCAAATCCATTCAATCATCATCATATCTTTTTTTTTTCAACTCAGAAACTTAGAGAAATATTTAGTTTATAAAATAAATAAAAAAAAAATTACAAAGAAAGAATTTAATTAGTTAAAATTCTTACTCACGTAATTTTTGTTATTATTTCAGAACCCTCCAACAGCACCAAGTGCCCCATCGGCACCACCAATGAGCAACGACTCGTCCGCCACCAGGAAACCCCTTTACCCGCAGTTTCCAAATCCAGTTCCACCGGTTGAAAATCGAATGCAAGGCACACCGTTTCCATCTTCGGGACCTGCTGGAGGACCTCCGCCTCCCGGTATATCTTTACCACCGCATCCACCAACCTATCCGCAAAATCCTGCATCTGGAGGATACCCACCGCCGCTAACACCGGCAGCAATTCCTTTCACACAGCCGCATAATCCACCCGGATATCATCAACCAACGCCAACATCTAATCCCTATCCAACACAACCCACCCAACCCCATTATCCAGCAAACACTTACAACAATCCAGCAGCTATGTCGGGAGCTTACACACCTAGGGCTTCTTACCATGGCTATCCGCAATACGGTTCCGTTAACACCGGTCCGTACCCTGTACACGTTGCCGGTGCTCCCAATCCCAGCAATGTTAACTCCATGGGAAGTGTTAATCCAGCTTATTCTGGAGCTGGCGGTGGATATCAAAGATACGGTGCGCAACCGGTTGTTATGGCTCCGGAGAAGGGCAGTTCCACCATGGACAAGGTGAAGAAGTACGGGTTACCCATTTTGGGCGCCGGAGTGGCCACTTACGCCATTTCGCAAGTTCTGGATGGTTTCGGCGGCTCTGATAGCGATTCGGATTAATTGAAAACAATGAAAATATACCAGTCGGTGTATAGTGTAACTTTATCGTTAATTATTGTTACCGTTATCAGAGATATTTCTTAGTAATGCATGTGAATTGTAATTTTTAATATTGCGAAATATAATTGCTGTATTTTAATATTGAATGTAATAATCTACGTAAGTTGCAAACTGTAAAGCAACTAAAAGTGTTTATGACGTTACTAAAAGTGTTTATGAATTTTATGAATATTTTGTTACAATAAACAAGTGCTTGGGGAATTCAAGAATTTGATTTGGAGCGTTATTTGTTTTAGGAAAAAACAACGAGTTCAGTTATAATAGATAAATTACAAAGATATCGAATTCATATAAATAATTATAATTTTTCTGTTTGTTTTCTAAATTAATTTATGAAAAATGCTTAAATTGCAAATCAACAAATCAAATTTTTAAATGGATTTTTCTCTAGATTATTGCTATATCAATTTCTTTAAAATTTTCTTATCATTTAGCTATTAAAATTTTATTTAATTGGTTCATTGAGATAAAGTAATAATCAGTAGTTAATTATAAGTAAGTAAGTTAATAATAAAATAAATAATAGAAAGAGCAAAAAACTAAACCCAGCAAAAATTTGTCTGCAATAAATGAAATTTAAAATAAAAATAAACCTTTTAACTACTATCAAAATTAATTTAATTTCCCTAATTTTATGATTTGAATTCATTTTGGTTAAATTAAAAGTGCATTTATTTAATTTTTAGCAACTATTTAGTAAAATATTTGAAAATTTAATGGGCAATGCATTTAAAGATTTAAATAAATAAAATTTTAATGATAAATGATAAAAATAATCAAACAAAAACGTTTTAAACAAAAGAAAACTATAAAATCTTGTTAAAAACGTTTTTTTTTTAACAGAAAAAATAGCTTTCAGTGTATTAAAATCGAAATTCTACTCATTTCTATACTCTTAACTTAACGATTAAAAAATTTATAGAAAATGACGAATACAATAAAAATATATTTAAAAATAAGAACCGATTAATTTTCAATAACAAAATAATTATAAAATCGATTAATTAATTTTGCTTTAACGTGGTCACCACTGATAGAGTACCAAAGTACTATTTTAAAGAAATCATTGCTCAAACAAAGAATAAACTACTAAAGTCATTGCCAAATAAAAAAATGCAACAACTTTTAAAACAATTAAGCAAATTAAAAAAAGTCTTCAAGTATCAAACGCAACGTATCAATATCAAATAATTAAACTTGTCATGCTAATTAAAATAATTAATCATTAAAAAAATATAAAAATAAAATAGTTAAAATTTTCGAAAAATAATAAACTCGTAAAACATCGTTTAAAAACGTTCTTACCGATCGCTTCCAGCCAGTAGCGGCGAAAAGCAGGGAAGGAAGCACCATCACCGGAGCACCAGAGCACCAGCGCAGCAGCGATTCCTGCGAATCAGCTGATTGTGACAGACACATGTAGCGCACGCCTGTGTGTGTGTGTGCGTGTGTCTCGTCGCGCTTGACGTTTGGGTGTTTGCGTTGGAGTGTGTGCGTGTGTGCCTGTGTGTGTGTGCGTGCGTACGGCAAGCAAGCGAGCAAGCAAAGAGAGGTGCCTGCATCGGGATCCTGCTGCTGCTGGTAGAATAAACCGAGAGCAAGCAAGTCGTTTCTCACGCGCGCACACACATTGCTGCGAAATTATATAAAAGACCGCACACACCGCTCCGCCACCAAGTAAACCAAATACGTACGTACGTAGTATACGTCCCCGCAGCATTCAGTGTCAACAACAAGTAGTGCTACTTGCTTGCAGTGGTGGCCAGCACAGTGTCGGCCACACATCGCAAAAGAAGACATTGGGTGGAGAGACAAAAAAAAGCAGTCGATAAGTGTGTGTGCGTGTGCTACCGAGTGCTAAGTGCCGAGAGGGTGTCTCTGGAAGATGGCAAAGCCGCCTCCGGTCAATCCCGTGCACTACGTCCGCATGCGAGAGCTGAACGGGCGAGCTTTCCAGCGGGACCTGTTCAAGTCGCGTCTGGCCGGGGCGAAAAATCTCTACAAGAAAGACCTCTTGGAGCACTATGGGTGTGTTAACGCCATCGAATTCTCCGACGAGGGAGAGCTTCTGGTCTCAGGTGACTATACCAACGAAATTGTCTTCTACGTTGTTCCGTCCTGCCGCGAGTTGATAAGAGCGAATCCGCCCCGACTCGCGACTTATTTATAATTATACATTCTTGGCTCATTTCAATTTTTCATTTCAATGCGGCGCTTCGATTGCGCGTTGGAAGGCTATTATTTATCCTCCGCTTGCTCGATTTTCTCTCCTTGCTGGCTGCTTGTATAACAAGTTATGCGAAGATTTCAATTTTGTTTTTACCTTATTACTACTTGGTTTTGTTTTTTTGTTTCTGTTTTTTTCTCTCTGACTTTCTTAGCTCCGGTATCAGCGTATCAGCCATAATGTTGCTGTTTATTGTCCCCCCTTATCGCCTTGTAGAATTTTAAGTCGATACCAGTTTTCCATTTCCGACTCATATTCAGGACACATCTACGATTCCAATATTACCAGAAAAGTTCCTTTGTTGGATGCAGTCTTATCATTCATATTTATTACCATTTATGAATCGGTTTTGCATTAAAACCATCGATAATAATAATAATCATTGCTAATGATATCTGCGGCCATGTTTTTCAAATAGTTTTCTTCGAATTTAGATTATCTAAAAAATGCAAATATTTTATATTAATTATTATCTAAAATCAGATATAGGATACAGGATGATTGCAACAATCAGAAAATCATAAAGGGAGATCCTTCAATTATTACCAAATGCATTTTTTATTAAACAATAAAAAAAAAGTTTCTTTCCTATTATCGCATAATAAATAATTCATTAACTACATTTGGAAATTAGTAGTTTAACAGGTAATTACTGAAGGAATTCAAATGGCAGCTAATTATAACTTGTTAACAATCCCGGAATTCCTAATTTTTAATTAAAAATTCACCATTAAATCGAAGTGTAAAGTTAATTTTAGGAAATACGATAAAAAAATCTTTTTCTTCGAAAAGGAAAAACAGAAATTATAATAAATAATCTACTTGAAAATTAGGTGGAGATGACCGTAGAGTTTTACTGTGGTCAGTTCCTCAAGCAATCTTCGGGAATTGCAAACCGGCGGTCATGAGGACCAACCACGATAGCAACATCTTCTGCTTGGCTTTCGATTCGACCAATTCGAGGATCTTTTCCGGTGGCAACGACGACCAAGTGATTGTACACGACATTAGCACGTAAATCAATTTTTCTATCATTCTATTTTTCTATTTTTAATATATGAAAAGTATTTAATTTGAAATCTATTAAGCAAACAATAATAATTTTTACAGTGGTCTTGCTCTTATAAGACTAGCCCACAAGAAGCCCGTGTATGGATTGAGTGTCAATCCGCAGAATGACCAAGTGATAGCCACTGCCGGCGACGATGGCAGGGTTTTAATATACGACATAAGGGAACCCGGTAAATTACCTCAATTTTTAAATTTAATTTCAATTCTGACCTTTTCTTGTGCTTTGCTTGGCGAAATTTTATTGTAGATCTGCAGTGTTTGACAAAGCATAAAGTGGGTTTCCATTCTGTAATGTACAATCCGCAAAATCCGGCTCTTCTCGTCACTGCTAACTCCGAGGAAGGAATCGGCCTTTGGGATGCTCGCAAACCTAAAGAGTTAGTTGTTTTCATTAACTATTTTTTTCGTATTTTGCAAGTGAAAATTTATTAAATTGCATTTATGATTATTGAAGGGTTTTGATTCATTATGACGAGAACGCCGGTCATATCAGCGGTATAAGTGCCTGTTTCAACTGGGACGGTTCGCGGGTCCTAGCCCTGCGAAGACGTCTTCCGCCCGTACTGTACGCCACCCAACAAAAGAACGCCCTCTGTCAATTCTATCATCCGCACTATTACAATTCGTGCACGATGAAGACGTGCACTTTTGCCGGCGAAGACGACGAGTACATTCTCAGCGGTTCCGATGACTTCAATCTTTACTGTTGGAAAATCCCTCCGGAAAACGGTAACTGAATTAATTAAATTTACTAAACAAAATTTCTAATTTATAATTTTGTGTTGTACAAATCTCAGTGGAATGGGGCCAATCACATTTAGTTTTGCGCGGCCACCGCAGCATAGTGAACCAGGTGTGCTACAATAAGCAAAACAATATCATAGCTTCGTCGGGCGTCGAGAAGATGATTAAGTTCTGGAGTTCGCTGAACATCGGCACGTGGAGCGGTTACTACGAGAAGGACTCCAGCGAACCGCAACGCATAGTTTACTCGCACGACGACTACGTGCATCTGGTGGGACCGTCTGGCCAAAGGATTTCGCACGACTACAGCGACCATTCGACGACGGAGGATGCCCGCATGATGGCTTTCTTCGATTCGCTCATCCAGCGCGAAATCGAAGGATGGGAGTCGCAATCGGAGACGACGTTCACGTCGGACAGCGACAGCGACACGCACGTGCAGGATAAGATACGTTTCTCGTGGCAGGCGCTGCTCAAAGGACGCAAAATGGCCGAGGAGTCCTGCAAGAAGCATCGGCCCAACAGGATCGCGCAATTGATTGCACAGAAACGCAACAAATTAGCCAAAATGGCTCACTGGAAGTCATCCACTTTAGTGCTAAGGTAATAATTTTTTGTTGTCTTTTAACATTACATCTAAAAAATACAAAAAAAAAAAAATGAATTTCTAGAAATAGCGGCCGGGAGAAACACAAAAAACGCAAAGGACTAAATGGCAAAAAGTTGAAATCGAAAAGTGGCAAATGGTTTTCCAATCAAGCGGGGAATTCATCTTCCAATAGGAGATCATCGGTTTCCAAGGGCAGCTCGAACAATGCCAAAGCAGGAGTCCGTTCGCAATCGCCGGCCGGTCAGAACACTTCCGAAAAGGAGAATTACACCGAGCACCGCGTGCGTCACAAACGCTTCCGGAAGAGTTCGACGGGCCGCGACATAGACCACCAGAATCAGTCAATCGATGTGCCAAGTACCAGTACCGGAATCACCGGCTCCTCGAATCCCATCTTCCGTCTGATCGAGCAGGACTCGGACGAGGAGATGGTGCCGCCGGTGCATCCGCCCAACAGTGCGCTTAATTGCGAGTCGAGCCGCACGGGTCAAGAGAACCTGATCAACATACTGCCGACGCCGCTGAACGGATCGCAGGACATGTACATCAACGTCCTCGAGATCAGCAACACTAACGTGGTGCCGCTAAGGAGCCACGAATACGCTTCGACGTCGTACGATAACAACAATTACGCGAGTTCTCTAAGTGATAGTGAGTACGAGGTGAGCACGCCCAAGCAGCAGCAGCAGCAGCCGCAATCCAGCGGACGGCGGCCCGAAAGCTGCGAGGCTGATAGCGGTTTCGCCACCTCCGGACCTTGTTCTTCGCGCCAGAACAAAAGTCATCATTCGTATGACAGTTCCGATGAGGAATACAACAATAAATACGAAAAGTTTCGCAAACGGGTGAAAAAGGCTAGACTCAATATTAGAAAACAAATTGGTATCGACTCTGATTCGAATTAGTTTACTCCTTTTTTTTTCTTCTTTTTCTTATGTTTTTCCGTTTTTGTTCTTTGTGCGTTTAAGAAAATCCTGTTCGTCGTGACTAATTCTGATATCTGAAGTCGTAACAATTTGTTATCGCTTCGGTGTGTCCTCCTCTTCGGAGGGGTTTTCCCGACTATTGCAACCGCTACTATTACGACTGTATTATCCTTTAATTAGGCGAACCTTACAAGTATAAACATAATACAATAATTGTGATATAGAAATTTTGGAAAATTGTGACCTCCCAATATTTAATTAATTACTTTTATGCCGTTTGAATTGTCTGCTGCAAAACGAAGTGTTTCCCAGCGCTTTTTCGCGAAACGCGTTTGCATAATATCGTTCTAAAACTACATGATTATCTGCAGTTTATTATTACACTGCATAAATCGTGTGCTGATTTTTCCAATTATAAATTTCAACTATCATTTGTATATTATCATAAAATTAGACTGTGCTTTAGGTTGCTTGTTAGATTTTGTAAAGATATCCTTTGATTTGCATATCTTTAGGTATTATTAATAAATGAATAAGTTCTTTATGGAAAGTCTGCTTGTGTGTTTTGACTTAGTTTGTAACTTTCAGTTCCGAAGCAATGGGTTATGTTGTGAATTGCGAGTAGATAAATTAAACGATTGCAATCAATGATTTGTTATTGTCGCTCAATAATGAAACATATTAAAGCAAATTCTCACCTGATTATTGATTAAACACAGCTGAATCATGTAGTTTTTACACATTTTGTAAACAGCCGGCCGCCGGTTGCACACTCTAACCTTAAAAAACTCACATGTGAAGTTACCGCCAAATGTACTGAAGGACCAGTTAGGCAACTTTGATTACTTACCTTAGGCAACTGTAGTAACATGGTTTCGGCGCGAAATTCAAAAATTACCAATTTTATAGAATAAATTTTCAATGTTTTTAATTTATTTTATATTTTTATTTAAATATTATGTATAATATACAATAATCTAGTATATTGCAAGTTTATACTTATGATTTAAAACGAGGACACCTCATTTTCCTTCATAATTTGCTATTATAAATTCAGTCATAAAAACTGATGACAAAATAATAGAAAAAATATTTCTTTCTTCTGTGGTTTCCCTACTGAATTGGAAGTAATTATGTATAATACAGAAAAATTGGAACTTGTTTTGTGCTTCATTCTATACATCAACTAGTACTTGGAAAAATAATCGCTTTAATTTGAGTAAGTTACTAGTAAGTTTTTTGAGTAATATTTTCGAAAATAAATAATTTTCATTAGTGGTTGATAAAATATAAAATAAGTGTAATTAATCTAAAGAAAAGATATTATAGTTCTGTTCTGGTCTGTCTGTAAATTTGCAATAAGATTGAAATTTTAAAAGAAAAAAAAAAGTTTCAAAGAATATTTTTTTACATTTTATATAAAATTAAAAATAAAACACATTGAGTTTACTTTGTAAAAACTTCATGGTTCGTGCCATAGAATAATAGAGATTTGCAATTAGTTTTCCCTATTTCTAAACTGCATCGGGAATGTGTTTCATCATTTGTTTTTTTTTTTATTGTAATTAGTATCCGGTTATTGATTGATTATTTATAAATTTATTAAATACGATATAAATGTACGTATATTTTGGTATGTTGTTCTTTTTGTTCTCTAATTATAAGAATACACGATAACGCTATATTGTTTCTCATTTTTCACTTTATCAAAAATTTGTAAGATTGTAAGTAATTAATTAATTTAGAATTATGGCAGCTTCTCATTTCGTTTCGAAGGGCATGCAACTTGCGCAGAATTTCGAAAGAATTGTGCGTCGAATAAATGCAAAAACAAAAAATCTTTGCATCTATCCCTCCGTTTGTTATTTTATTTTTGTTTTTTACGTTTCTTTTTATAGTTGAAGGCCGAAACTAAAACCCTTCCTTCACAAATCGCTAAAATATTAATATTCTTCATATTATATAAAAAAAAAAAAGAAAAAAAAATTAAAAAACAAGCCGAAAACGGATTAAAAAAAGTGCTCCCCTCGTGCTCTCGACATAACCAACCGAACCGGACCACAACTTAAAAAAGAGCAATTATCAATTAATTGATTGATTGCGTAATTAATTAATTAATAATAGAAACGCTCGAAAAGGCCAGCAATTGCGTGTTTCTCCGTTTCTTTGCGAGCGATTGACTAAATTGTTTGCCTTCGCACAAGTGTCAGTCTCAAACTTAATAAATTTACAAGCCACCGAAGTGGCGGAGTAGAGCAGCAGCCGCAACCGCAGCAGCAGCAGAGCAAAAATTGTAAAAAGAGCGAGCGAATCGTTTTTTTTTTTTTCGAGGAGTACGGGGGAGGACCACGTAACAAAGGATTGCATGTAACGTGACCGCCGCCACCTGTCCCGCCGACTGTGACTTGTTTTACCTAATCAATCAGTGGTAATGCACATCGATGGCATTACGCAGCCAGTCGGCGGGCAGGTGGGCATGTCCTCAGTAAGCCGACGCTTCCTTGTACTCGGACCCGTCCATCGTGAAGAAGTCCTCCAGCTTCCACTGGAGCGTCTCGAACGTGGGCCGCTTTATGGGGTCTCTGTTCCAGCACTCGAGCATTATGTCGTAGAGCGCGTTGGGGCAATTCGGGGGCGGCGGCATGCGGTAGCCGTGTTCCACTTGATGCAACACTTCCGCATTCGTCATTCCTGTTTTAAACATTTTGTTTGCCTAAACTTCTCTTGATTTTGTGTTTTTTATTTTTTGTTTAGTTTTTCAAGTAATAAGTAATGGCATTTAGCGAGTAGTTAATTTCGTAAATTGCGTGCGATATTCATGCCAAGAAGGTGCAAAAAAGATGCAAATGAATTTGTCAGCGCTGAGATTATTTTTATTGATTAATTAATTAGTTCTAAATTAATAATAATAAAAATCAAGTTTAAAATATTTCAAGAAGCTGTTTTCATTAATCACCTTTATAAAGAATGTTTTAAAGTACAATTTTAATTTATCATCTTTATAAAGAATGTTTAAAGAAACAAAAAAAAAATATTTCCAAATAAAAGAACAGTAAAAAAGTAATGGAAATTGCAAACCAATCAAAATTTCCACAAGGAAATGCGAAAAATCACCACAAATAAAGTGCAAAAACTATGTAAAAGTGAAAAATTAATAGAAAACCTAACGCAGAAATTTGTTAATAGAAAATTAGTATCAATTTAATAATAATAATAAAATTAAAAATACTTAAAGAAGTTATTTTAATTAATCATCTTTATAAATAATATTTTCTAAGTTTTAAAAAGAAAAAAAGATTAATTTAAATAAATGAAAAGTAGAGGAATAATGAAAATGACAAAACCAATTAAATTTTCCCTTAGAAAATGCAAAAAAGGCCACAAATAAAGTGCAAAAGCAACGTAAAAGTGAAAAACTAATGGAAAACCAAACGCAGAAATTAGTTAAAGAAATAATAATTAGCTCTAAATAAATAAATAAATAATAATAAAGTTAAAAATGTTTAAAGAAATTTCAATTAATCACCTTTTTAACTAATATTTTCTATGCTTAAAAACAACAAAATAGATTCCTCCAAAGAAAGGAAAAGTAGAGGAGTAATGGAAATGGCAAACTAATCAAATTTTCCACTAGAAAATGCGAAAAAAAAAACGCCACAAATAAAGTGCGAAAACAACGGAAAAGTGAAAAAGCAATGGAAAAACGAAAAAAAGAAAAATTAAAAACAAATCACTCACCTGGATAAGGAATACGTCCATATGTAACCAGTTCAGTCAACAGGATACCGAAGGACCAAACGTCGGATTTAATTGAAAATTTACTATAATTGGCAGCTTCCGGAGCTGTCCATTTAATGGGGAACCTGGCACCGACTCGCGCCTCGTATTCATCCTCCTGGAAAACAAATAAAAAAAAAACAATTTATTATATAAAAAAAAAGAGAAAAAAGAAAATGAAAATAAAGAAAGAAGTGGAAAATATAAATTTAAAACACAAATCAAATAAACAAAAATAGAAAAATATTATCAAATACTTTAAAAAATGGAAAAACAAAAATCAAATAAAGAAAGAGGTAAAAAAAGAAAAGAAAAACCCAAATCAAATAAACAAAAAGAGAAAAATATTATCAAATTATTCAAAAATTAAAGAGAAAAAATCAAATAAACAAAATTAGAAACAACTAATCAAATAATTTAAAAGAACAAAGAGAAAAAAAAATGACAGCACGTACCTTAATGAGACGAGCCAAACCGAAATCGGCAATCTTAACAACGTGCATATCGTCGACCAACACATTCCTCGCGGCCAAATCCCGGTGGATGTAATTCTGCGACTCCAAATAGGCCATGCCGGCGGCAATCTGAGCAGCCATATCGATCAGCTGTTGCAATTTGAGTCCCTTGCCTTTGCCCTGCAGGTACTCCAGCAGCGACCCGTTCTTCATCAGCTCCGTAATGATGTAGATGGGCTCCTCGACGGTGCACACGGCGTACAACTGGATGAGCTTAACGTGTCGCAGTTTCTTCATGATTTGCGCCTCGGCAAGGAAGTCTTTGGGGTCCATGGTGCCGGGCTTGAGCGTCTTGATAGCCACCGGCGTCGTGTTGTTCCACTGGCCCTCCCACACCTCGCCGAACTGTCCATGGCCCAGTTTCCTGATGAACTTCAGCGACGACCTGTCGATCTCCCATTGGTCGCGCGTGCGATGCGATAGGCCTTCAGGTTGCGGTTTTTCCACCTGCAAAATTGCAAAATTGAGTTAAAAATTAATTAAAACCATTCTTTTTTGCTACTGTAATTTTATGCTTTATTTTTTGTTTTTGTTTTTCGACTAAAAAGTGGATAATTAGTGTGGTGCTTTCGATTGATATGGATTGGATGATGATTAATATGTACATTGCGATGTTTCTAAATTTTGTGCTTTCTGTTTGCTAGAAGTTTGTTACAGTTACAGACATACCTCTGCAAGTAATGCGCTCTAAGTTTGAAAAAAGAAAAATAGTTTTGGTTTTTGTATTTCTTTTATATTTTATTTTTTAAGTTTAATTTTTGTTGCTTTAATTGATTGATGAGTTTGGGAAATTTGTCACTTACTTGTACGCAGGGTTTGCAGAGGTTAACGCAGAGGCCATCGGCATCGCGACTGTAATGTTCGACGAGCTCTTGCAGTGTCCTGAAAGTGGTCCTTCTTGCTATGAAGAAGCCGCCTTCGTCCAATTGTCTTATCCTATAGTGCTTTACAGTATCACCGTCCCTGACTACAAAGAAGAAAAACAATTCATATTTAAAAAATAAATAAAATTAAACAAATAAAATTAAAGAATGGGAATAAAATATGAAATATTTTTATTAAAAAAAAAAAGACTGCTTTTGCTTTCATAACAATTTTCGCAATTTTAATTTTCAACCTTGTTTTTCCACTTAGGTTCCTTAAATTTTGGAAATTTTCGATAAAAGACAGAAACAAAGAAAAATTATTTAAAAATACGAAAATAAAAAAGATTTCAATATCAGGCATTTCAAGAATAAATAAAAAAATTATTAACATTAATGGCTTTAGTTACGTTTTTTTAATTATTATAGCATATTATGACTTTTTTAGAAAGTTTTTTTATTATTAATTTTTTATAATTATTATTAATAAGCTCTTGATTAAAACCAAGAGAGAGCAAAAAATAACTAAACCGAATAAAGCAAATTTAAAAAGTTAAAATTCGTCTAAAAAGACGAAAAGCTTTTGAATTGAAGCATTAATTTAATTTTCTTTAACTGAATTGTGAAAATAATGTTAATGATTAAAATTTTAAAGTTAAATCAAAAAATTTGCCTAAAACAGACAGTCTCAGCCATTAGTTTAAATTATTTGATGTTTCAAATACTTCTTACTGAAGGTAGTTTCTTCATAGATATATTTTTTTAATAATAAAGTTATTGTTATTTTGTCATAAAAAACAACTAAGCAAATATAAAGACACGTAACATTTAACAAAACAATTAAATTCCACTAGAAAATATCTCTTTAGTTTAAAACAATTAATTAATTAACTTCATTTCTATATGAAAATCAGTATTTCCAAAAATTAATCAAAATAAAAATTTTATTAAAAACTCTCTTTTTTCTCTGAAATAAATCGAAAATCAGGAGGCAATTTAATTTAAAATGCAACAACTTAAACTTGAAATTTTGCTTAGATTTACCCATTTAACCTAATAACAAAGAAATTATTATTATAAATTATTAATTATCTTTTGAAAAATGTATAGATATAAAGACGATACATGCAAAAAATTCAACTTTAAACTAAATAAAATTACTTAGCACTAACTTTCAATCATTATCAGTAAAAAATTATTTAAAAAAAAATTAATTTCAATGAAATTATTAATTAATACAATAAACTTTATAAAAAAAAAAATTCAAAATATTGAACTAAAAAATAAAAAAGGAGAAAAAAGAATAAATTACCTGAAAGAGAGTAATCATTGTGGCGACTTTCCGAGTCACGAATGAGAAAAGCTCCATGCTCGTTTTCCGGAAGTAACAGTTTCTTCTCCGCTTCGATGCGTTTGATTTTTCGGAAATACCACCTGAAAACAAACAAAAAAAAATCAAAAATTATTACCTCATATAATTTAACCAGACAAGCTAAATTTAAAAATTCAATCATTGACTCGTTTAGTTTAATTGTTGCACATAGAACATATACAAAGAGACCTTCGATGCACTAATTGAAATTCAATAGCGCATGAATAATAATCGACTTACAATTTACAACAATAACAATAACAGCAATTGCTCAATGATCGATCGATCAAGGAAAGAGTTTTGCAATTACAATTTAAATTTTTTTAAGAAAACAATTTTGGGTTCTTTTACACAAAAGTTTCTTGTGTCGTCTAATTTAAAGTGGGTGCAGAAGATACCAGAAATTGGAAAGATACAAAAAAAAGAAGAAGCAGAAAAAGAAGAAGCAGAAAAAGAAGAAGAAGAAGAAGAAGAAGAAGCAAAGCAAGAGCAATATAATCAAAGTGCACTTCGTTTCGTCGCTGGCTAATAAAGAAATCGACGGCTATAATAATAAATACGCCTCTCTTTTGGATGCGATGTGTGTAATTTACGAGCTCGCGGCTCGCAAGTCGCGCTTTTCCTCTTCTTAACGGTAGCTTACCCCAGATTTTTATTTTGTTCCGGCCGAACGTCTCATTTTCTTTGCCCCTGAACTCTTTATTTCGATTTTTATTTTACTTTTTTTTTAAATTAATTAATTAATTAGTAATTGCTTTATGCTTTATCATCTTTATCATTGTTAATAAATTAATAATTTGCTTTTGCTTTGAGTAATAATTATAATTCAACAGGAGAAAAATTGAAAGTTAATAAAAAAAAATTTAGAATTTCTCTTAATTTTTCTTAATTTCTTTATATAGTTTGTTTTAATTTCACATAATTAGTTGAAGATATAGCATGAGAGATCTGCAGAGCGAGTAATTGGTCAGCCCACGTTGGCATAGTATAGTATAGAGAACATATGTTCTGTGTCATTATTATTATTAAAGAAAATTATTATGTAACGACATTCTTACGGGATTTATTTATTAATCAAATTTAGTAATTACTCGTACGCTTTGTGGCGATGCTATAAGTTATGAAGTTAAGTCAATAGAAAGTAAAAATTTAAATGTTTATCCGGAAAGAATAACATAACAATCAATTAAAACGATACATGGAATATGGAAATTAAATTGTTACCGGTTGCAATAAAAGTTTAGTTGCTTTTATTCATTTTTTTTTTGTTTTTCAAAAAGTACCAATAAAATTTGCATATAATGTTTCTAAAAGAAAAAGAAAAAGTAAAATTAAATTATTTATTATTAATTAATTTGATTGATGATTTTATTTCGAATTCCTATTACAATAATTAATATTCTTCTTTCATTTATACATTTTTTATTTCTGTTAATGCAAAATGGAATTAAAGAAAAATATTATTAATAATTGTAAAAATGTTTGAAGTTATCACTATATGCTTTATTTCGCTAATATAAATAATTCTCAATTAGTTAAAAAAAAAAAAGAAAATTAAAACGGGTATCAAAACAATTCTATTGAAAAATGTAATCCGATGAAAGAAAAAAAATTTAAATTTCTAAAAATTAAGTACAAAATTAGAAGAAATTTATATCTGAATGTTTTAAAAATTTAAAAACAGTTTTTACTAGTTTAAAAGAAGAAACAATTTAAATAAAAAAAATGTTATTTGATGTGAGAAAAAACAATTTTAATACTTTTAATTTAATTGAAAAATTAAGAGAAGTTAATAACTAAACGTTTTAAAAATTAAAAAGATAGATTCAACAAGTTTTAAAGGAAGAAATATTTTAAATAATAAAAAAATGTAATAACGGCAAAGCTATTTTAAACTTTTAATTAATTTTTAAGCAGATGGAAATAAAAAATAACTCATTAGCAAACAACAAAAGATAAATAAAAAAAACTAACTAACGGTAAAAAGATATTGAAAGTCTTATTCTTCCTAAATTCAATAATAAAAATCATAAATATTAAAATATCATTAGAAAAATCATTAAAATCTTTTTTTTAAATATATATTTTGCAATAAAACTAATATTGAAAAAAATATTGCAAATCGTTCATTTTCAAAATAAGTTTAACACACTTAACGCCCACGCACATTAAATTTTTGACTAATTGGAAAAAAAAACAAATAAAATTAAAGGAAACAATTAAACTATTTCAAGTTGTATATCGAAAATACCTCTTCATTAATAATCATTCAACAAATTAGTTCTTTTTAATAGTTCTATTTTTGAAAACAATGAAAATAAATATTTATTCTGTTTCATAAATTAATATATTATACTAATCAATTAATGCAATTGTTTAATAACTTTATATATCGATAAAAAGAATAAAATATCAAATATTAAAATTCTAGAAGTCAAAGACATTTTAATATCCAAAGAACAAACGAAGAAATAATAGAAAAAAAAAAGAAAAGAAAAGTTAATTGAATGCATTGAACACGTAGCAACGACATTATTTTATTTGTTTAAATAATTGATAATAAATGGTGCGGTCGAAGAACGCGACGAATCTAATAACAAACGTGAAAAATCAGTTCAATGACGCACGTATAATTAATTCAAGTTCGTTTTTTCCAATTAAACAACATCGCATCGGACCGACAAACGATGAAACACAATAAAACACGAATCGAACTAATGGCAAATACGATGACCAATCGCAGTAAGGACTCAGCTGTTTTCGGTTGCAACCATTTTTCTTTTTTTATGTTTCCATCAGTTAAATTTTTATAGTTTTGTTAATAAAAAATTGAAATTAGTTAAAAAGAGGAATTTAATTAAATTAAGTTAATTAAACCAGCAGATTTCAAATGCAACCATTTTTCTTTTTTATGTTTCAATCAGTTAAATTGTTAAAATTAGTTAAAACAAATGAAAACACACAAAAAAAAAGAAATTTAATTTAAATAAATTAAGTTGATTAAACTAAATTATTATTAGAAATTTACACTTATATTTAAAAAGAAATCAAAAATTGAAAATTAAAAAACCGGAAAAATTAAAAAAAAACACTTTGCATAATAAAAATAGTTTGTAAATCAAACATTACTTCATAAGAATTTTCTAAGGAATTTTTTCAAACGGCTTTCCCATTTTATCATTACTTTTTTTTTTAATTTTATATACATTTTTTATTCGTAGAAAGAAGTCGCTTTGAAATTCGAACGGTTCCTGATGTATTTGACTTCTTTTTTTTTTTTTAACGCGCAGCATTATATTGTTTAATGAACTTTTAATTTCTTCTGAGGAATTTTTTCGTCGTAAAAAGCGTCAGTCCGAATATCAAATCGAGTTTGTATTAAGTCTTACACTATATACATATGGTGAATAGAAACTAATAAGAAATTCTCGTCTTCGAAGAAGTGCTTCTTAAATTCCGCGTTTTCTGTCAATGACGTTTCTTCTTTACATACAGAAAAAAAGCAAAGCTATAAAAAACTAATAGTATAAATGCGAAGGCAGCTGCATAATTTTAATTTTTTATTCGCAAACTTATTTAAAATTAAAAAATCCTGCGTCTTCTTGTACATGTACAAGCTTTCAGCATCAGTGAGATTTATCTGAGGACTGAAAGTCATCTGATCTGAAGAATCGAAGAGAAGAGCAGTTCTCTCTTGAACTGGTTTCGACCTTCATTATATATTATATTATATATTTAATACTGTTACATATATGCTGGTCTCTTTTGTAAAAGACACATATTTGCCTTGCATAATTTTATTCATTGCATTTTAATATTTAGTTTACTTCAAATCGAATTTTATTATTTCATAATTTATTTTTTATATCGATATATAAAGTTATTAAAAAGTTATTAAACAATTGCATTAATTGATTTTGCAACAAAAGAATACAAAAAAGTACAGTTTATTTTCGTTTCACTGTTCTTTTTATAATGATTTGTAACATCTAAACTATTTCATAAAATTAGACAATTAAATTTATTATTTCAATATAAGGCAACCATTGCCATTGCAGATGTTAGTCTGCTTTAAAGTTTTCAAAATTAATAAAGATGGCAGCTAGCAATGCAATTGATTTTTTAAATTAAATACAGTGACGTTGTTATAGCAACAATTGATTGTTTTAAAGTTTCCAAGATGGTCGTGTAGCACAATTCTAAATGAAACATCCTGTATAAGCCAGTAAAATTAAATGCTTTAAGTTTATAATAGTTAATAATCAAATTGATATTTTGGTTTATTTAAATTTTTAAATATTTTAGTATAATATAATAATTTAAGAAACAATAAATATTTATTTTCATTGTTTTGAAAAATAAATCTATAGAAAAAAATGTTTTCACAAATGTTTCGTAGTAATAAATGTTAAAAACCAATTACCAGTTGTTTCAAAAATTTAAAATTTAAATTTTTTATAAGGTTCTATGGACTTTTAAAAGGAACTACTTATTTAACATTTAACGATGGACAATAAAAACAAAATAAAAATAAAAAATAAACCAAATTACAGAATAAAGTTCTGCTTTGCAAAATTTTTCTTAACAAAACCAGAATTTTTTTTTAAATAAATTAAGAAGAAATTATTGCAAAAACAGCAATAATTTATAGAATTTAAAAACAATGACCAATACTTTTTAAATTTAAACAACAACAATTTAAAAAACAAAGCACCGAAATAATCAAAAAGACCAAAATAAAAACAAAGAAATGATTCATTGACGAATCTAATAACAGAACAGAAAACAAAAGAAAAAACTTACTCTTGACTACATAACGCATTAAGAGAATCGAAACTATGTGCCCGAGAGAACAGAGTGCCGGAGCCGTTGTTACAGAATCCGGCATCCGAAGATCCGTTACTCAGTTTCCGCGTGTTTCGCGCCCAAGCCGCTCTCTGTTTCTCGAGGCGCCGCAACTTTTTCGGGTTCCTTCCGGCCAGCGCCGGCGGCTGCCACGAGGCAGCGGTACAGCAATCGTCGCTGCCCGAACAACTGGAATTCGACGTGACGCTGCTCTTCCTACTGTTGCAGCCGCCTCCGACTCCGTTGCTTCCGCTGCCGTCGAGCAAATTGTTACAACTGGACGTGTCGACGCTCGACTTCCGGCTACCCGAAGAGAAAATACCGCTCGACTTGCTGCTGGCCAAACTCGACTTCCTGCTGTCGCTCGGCGAAGACGCTCCGCCGTTCTTCAGCGCCACGGCCGGAAGACTGCACCTTCTGGCCAACTGCTCGAGCAGCGGGTGCGGCTGCTGCTGGTCGGCGGCGAACGAACTGCAGCGTCCGTTCTGCTGCTTCAGCCATCGCAAGACGTGCTCGTTGCGATTAGTTAGCTGCGTGTCGAACAGCTCGTTGCAATTTTCGTACAGTTTTTCCTCGATCGACGGATAGAAACTTAACTTTCTACACCGCAGATTACTGCTACTATTATTATTATTATTATTGGCGGTCTCCGAATCGGCGCTCGCCGCCTCCGGATGGCTTTCGATGGCGTTCAAGATTTCATCGTCCAGCCTATCGCGCGAATACTTGCAGTACTTCTTCAGCAGCTTCACCACCAATTCGTCGCTCTGCGACGAGCACTTGCGCGACTTTTTCCACTCTTCTTCCGGCTCTTTGGCGTCGTCGCTATTGCATTGCGCAACTTGTTCTTCCTGCTTCTTCAGCAATTCGAACGTTACTATTTTATTCTGCTGCGGCTCTTTGTTGCTTGGCTCGTCGCATTGCAACTGCTGGAGACTTTTCATCTGCTCCAGTTGCTGCTCGGTGATTTCGGCAAAGCCGTTTTCCTTCAGCACCAGGTGCTTGTTGACCACGCTTTGCAGGAACTCCGAAACGGCTGCCCAGTGCGCCTGGGTCAGCACCCCGTGCAGCCTGATAGAGCTCAGTTGCAAGGGCACCCATTGGTCGCCCTTGCTGCACCAAACCACCCCCGGGGAAACCATCGTTGCGATGTTTTCACTACATTTTCTACATTTTTTTTTACATTTTTCTCTTCGCGGTGCAAGGCCAGAGTTTTGCCTATATGCCGAAAAATGCGATTTCGTAATTTTCTATCGCTCCGCAGACTAGTTGGACACTTTCACAATAGCAGCGCAGTGCGTCGAGAGATTCGAAACGACCCAATTTTTCAATCGAAAAACAATTCGCGAATATATTTCAATAGCACTCGATGGTAATTTTTGCCGACTCTCACTTTTGCCTCCGCTTCTAAGTTGTCTTAAAACTTATTAACTTACTGAACTGTTGTTAATTATTAATTTACAATTGGTCCTTCAAATTTTTTGTCTTTAAAATATTATAAATGCCATTTAATAGAACTTTTGGATACAAAAAAAAAACGTAAAAAAAAAACTATAAAAAAATAGTCGCGACTAAGAAGTGGAGAAGTAGAGAAGCGTTTTGCGGTGCAAGCAGAACGTTCGAATGCACGTAGGGAACTAACTGCTTGAGTCACTCGAGCACGCTTTTGATTCAGTTGCGCATACATGAAATGCTGGCTCGCGGTCTTCTTCGGCTTTTGCTTCTTCTCGATGGCCGCGAGTTGCTAGTAAGCGCGCACTCTTCAGTCTCTTCCAACCGCAATGTTCCATATTTCATTAACGACTAGTCCTAGTAGATAGATTAGATGGATATTTTTTTTCTTGGAGACGCAATTCTTATAATTACTACTGAATATAGATTCAGTCTTATTGATTGCATTGCAAAAATTATAGTGTTGCTTAATTCTAATGTAAAATTCTGCGTTCTGATTCTTTTTTATTTTGTCGTTTCGTTTCGATTGATTCTTTCTGGGACGTTTACGCTTCTTTATTGCGCTGTCCTAGAACTAGAAAAATACATCTTGATGAACCGGGATGTGCATTGAACACTTTACTTTGTAAATGTTTGCTTTACTTATCAATTCTAAATTGCCTTTGTAATTTGTTTTTCTTCTTTTGGAAATTTTGCTTTTGATAAACTTTTAGATATACTTTAAAAAAATTTATCATTTTGAAAAAATAAAAATAAATTATTTTTAAGAGAGTTACATAAGAAAAGTATAAGTGAAAAAAATATTTCTTATAAATTTTCTAAAAAAAAAAATCATTAAAATTGTTAAATTTTTCGAAATTCCAATTAAGTAAAAAAATGAACACTCTGTATAAAATCAGAAAATTGTTTAAATTTAAATTTTGTTTAAAACAATTAAAGGCAATCAAATTAGCAACAATAAAATATAAAAATTATTAAAATCGCTTAGTTATTTTATATTTTATAATAAAGAATTTGCAAAAGCAAATTTATTGTTAAAAAACAACTCATGACGAACGATCAGAAATTAATTAATAACTTTTAAACTAAAAAAACTAGAGCAACAATTTTAGTGTTAATTAAAAGATGGCTTAATATACTATTTAAATAATTAATAAAAATTTTACATTAAGTTTTTAAAATAATAAATAAATTAATTTGAAAAATAAAACGCCTAGAATAAAACCAGAAAATTGTTTTGATAAAAAAACATTTATTAGAACTAATTAAATATTAAAAAAATCTGTGTATATTAAAAAAAAATAAACAAAAGTAAAAACTACAGTTTACTAACATTCAAAAAGTGGAAATTCTGTTGAAAAGCTCACCTTCGATAAGAAGTTACAAAGAAAAGCTCCAAAAAAGAACTAAATGGGCCGACGCGGGAGCTTTTACTAATTGCGCAAAAACTAATTAACATACAAAAATAAAATTACACTTTTTAGAAAGAGAATTAAATATTCTTTCTATTAATGCATAATTTAATAAATCTGATACGAAATTATTCGTTAAAAAAACAATTGCAAAATTTATATGTGTCATGGCGAATTCATTTAAATTTGAATTTGCTCCAATCTATAATTTAAATTAATTCTTATTTATATTCATTACTAATAATTATTAATTTCACTTTAAAATTAACTAAAAATTAACTTTGCTATATTTTTATTTGGTCAGCAATTGGAGGTTCTTTTAGAGTATAATAAAAAACCATAATGTCCGAATAAAAAAATATGTAAAAAAAAAGTTAAATAAAACGAATAGGTTAAAGAAAAACTGAATAATTAAAAAAAAGGCAATTTTCTACAATTTGAGACAATCATAAATAATCGCTTAATTAAAAATAAAACGAAACATTTACAAGATGCGTTTTAAAAACAATTGCCCACGACAATAACAATTGATAACACAATGCAATGCAATGTAATGCACACACAATTCATATAATATTGCCATTTCTCCGTAAAAAGCAATGATAAAGAATTAAAGACGATATATAATGTGCAGACGGAGAAATAAACTTCCCAGTAATTTTTCTTATACTTATTTGTGATATAGAGACGCACCTTTTATTTATTGAGCTCTTAATTCCTTCAGCTTAAATTATAGTCAATCAATTCACGGAATTGACAATAAAAAAAAGTTACATAATTTTAAAGCAAAGCGCAAAGGACGAAATATTACTTTTAAATCAGTTTATACCATCCTTCTTGTTCTTATGTCACTTTTTTAGTATACGGTCTATGCGAACGAACATTATAATTAGTGTTTTGCATTTTTTTTTTCTTTTAATTTGTAAACTGTTTTAGTGGAATTTGTCATTTGTTATGTATTTTTGCTACACGGAGCTATAGAATTATATAGTTTCAAATAACTTAAAAGAGACATAGAAAAATTTTGTTTAAAAGTTGTGTTCTATGGCTTCTCAAATGACCGATATTACTGTTTTTTGCTTATTTGTTTATGCGAGAAGCTGAGAAATTTGCACGAAATTAAAGTTGCGCAATGGTAATTTGCAAAAATTTCCTGGAAACTGCAAGTTATTTACATTTTTTCGTTTTAGTACCATTTTTTAAGGTATTTTTTTGTTCCGGAAATTCCGTAGATCAGGCAATTAAAAGTGTAGTACCCCCTTTTTATTAATTATGTAAACTGAACTTAAGTTTTTCAATTTTCTTTCTTTCTTTCCTTTTTAGTAAGAAAAACTGTTAAGAAAGAAGAAAATTTTCATTTTTTTTTTCATTTTAGCAAGGAAAACTGTCCAATATTTAATTCCCTTTATCAATAAAACAAAATTATATTCTATGTGTTGTCTAACTAATTTTTTTTTTCATTAGTCAAGAAAGAAGAAGAAAATATTCTTTCCCTAATTTTAGTAACAAAAAAATATTTAATTCCCATTTTCAATAAAAAAAAAACATTTCTCCCTGGTTTGTTAAAACAAATTAATAAATGAAATTTCTTTAATTAAATTTGTACAAAAAAAAGATTCACAAAGAAAGTTTCTTCAGATTTTTCCTAGAAAATTTGAATCACCTTGTACGTAACATAAAAATTAGAACTGTTTGATCTATACCAAATGAAGTAATATAGAATTACGGGAATTTTAAAACTAAAAAAAAAAAAAAGAATAAGTCTTTGCGCAGCATCCTTGGCTTATTTTCCCATTAACGTAATCAAAATTTTTGTTTGCGAACATTTCGAGAAAAAGAGAAAACCATTCCGCGAAATCTTCGAAACATTTTTTCAGCACAATTATAAACTAAGTGTGTAAATTAAAAACCAGTATGACACTCGAAGGAGATTTTGTTTTGTTTTTGATAATTCGCAGAAAATTACATTGACGAAAAAACCAAACGTTCAAATCGTTTGTTTCTTAACGGTGTTATTGAACTAAATAAATTTCATTTATTGTTATGCGTTGAAAAATTAAAACATTACATACTTTTAAGCTTTTAATTTAAAAATAGAGCCACGAAAAAAAAAACACTTAATTGCGGCAATTATCGATCAATTACCTTAGACCATATATTGTTTCTAGAAACTCGACAAACAGTCAATTTCATTTAACAAGAACACCGAAAATTATATTACCTAATATTGACTTTCTTTTCTTGTTTGTTGCTTTTCTGTACTTTTTGTACGTCCTTACATCCTTTGAAAAAATAAAAAATAAATAAATAAAAAAACGAGCAAACGGAAAAAAAACCGAACAAACGTAAAATGTAGGTAGTTTCAATTAAATTTGTTTGTGTTATGTATCACTGAGCTGGCAAAAACTCTGCAAATTTCCTATTTACAAACTGTGGAAAACAAACGAAAGCACGTAGCTGGCAAATTAATTTTGCCTATTGAGATGATGACTCAATATAAGGAAAATGCAAAAGCGACGTCAAAATAGAAAAATTATTGGAAACAATATAACGAAACAGGCTGTTAAAATGAAAAAATGAAAGAAATAAGAACCATTTAGATAACACTATAAAAAAGCAACAAAAAGACATTGAGGAAAAAATAAATTCATTGAATATCGAATGAAATAACTTTACGGGCCACGTATCGGCCATAAAAGCGCTTCAATGCAACAACTCGAACGGTCATTTCGTTTTCTATTCAGTGGCTAAACATCAGTCAGGGCTAAACTGATCAATGGAACGAACGGACGATGGATCCATCGTTGGTCGTCGCCAATTAAAAAGTGGAAATGTTGCTCGGCTTCATAAACAATAATAAAGTTGAAAATGACACTAAATTACGCAATGATTATACTACTTGCTTTGAGGTTTCTAATGACATGAATTTCGGTTTATCACGAATCACGAGAATACTCTCAATACTTGCAACAATATCAATCAAATTATTTGTTAGCAGTGCAGTGGTTGCATGCACTGAAACTTCAAAAATGAAATTAATATTGCGGGAAAATTTGTAGTTATTCATAACTTTGATTATTAACTAATAAAGTTGTAGCTGATATTACTTAATATATACATTTTTTTATTTTATTTTTTGTTGCTTTAATTATAATTCACAATTTTACAATGATTTCGAATAACAAAATCCACTTTTCATTGCGGTTTCATTGCAAAATGCATTTTTAATAAACTTTTAATTTTTCACTTGATGGATTTTAAATGATTAAATAATAAACATAAAAAATACATTTTTAATGGAGTTGAAAATTCCCTCTATATACTCAAAAATTAAAATTGTTAAATTATTTAAAAAATCAGGAAATCGGAAGCGGAAAACTAAACCTAAAAACATGGTGACATTACCGAATATAATCAATTGGTAGTCACCTTAAAAGCGCATCGTTTTCGCATTGCAAACTGATTAATATGTAGCGAACTGCTAAATAAACAATTATCACATTGATGGTTGATGGCAAAAAATTCAATGTCGCCTTTCTATATGTCAGTCAGTTTATGATGATTTAGGTGTGGGCTCAGTTCACGGCTGGAAAGTGTTATTCTTTATTACAGGTTACAGGCATTTGATTGGATTTGAATTATTTAATTCGGCTTTTCGGACGAGGTCGTAAATTTTCTACATACTTCGGCACGCCGAATGATTTCAGTCCGGAACTAATAAAATATGAAAATATGATTTCCGCACTATAATAACACCTAATTCAGATTCTAATAATGCTGATGCGAAGATACAAAATCTAATAAAACCATCAAAAGTTATGTCAATCGCATACCGGAACCGAAAAATAAATTATAAATTACAATATATCGGTCGCCTATGGTTCCGATTTATGATTTTTTATTAGATTTTGTTTTTGGTTTTTTAAATTATCGTAAAAACTAATAAAAAAAATTATTCATTGGCTAAATTAACAATTGACCATTGCCATTTTTAATTTAATTCTAGTGATAGAGGTTGCTGAAGTCATATTTAATTAATTTTTATGAAATAATTTTATTGTTTTATTCAAAGGAGCTTCATAAAAATGTAAATTTGTTTGCTAAATTTGAGTTTTTTCGAAGTTT
This sequence comes from Holobus sp. GC000080, assembly GCA_030556065.1. NCBI lineage: Eukaryota > Metazoa > Arthropoda > Insecta > Coleoptera > Staphylinidae > Holobus > Holobus sp. GC000080. Next base: position 47,677 of record JASKGO010002832.1, read on the forward strand.
TCAACAATTAGCTTTCGATAATGGGTAATTTCAAATTTCCCGCGACATTTTCAAATAATTGATAATGTTCGGAAATCGAGGGCGGAGCCCATTTTAAAATTTCAAATTTCCAGTTTGAATTTCAAGTCTTCGGCAATGTTCGACAAACAGATCAGACACATGAATCATTAGTAATTTTAAATTTCCCGCTCGATTTTCTAGTCATCGGCAATGTTCGACAAACATTTTGGGGCGGGAACCCAAAGAGGGATCGGCAATCCGAATATTTCCGAGGAAGAAAAAAATAAGGCGCGAAATTTGAAATTTTAATGCATAATTTTTATAATCAAAAGGTGTTCCACAAGTTCTTTCCAAAATGTTTACCGAAAAATATGAAAATGTGGCACAAAATTTGAAATTTCTCAGATATATATAAAAGTGTTTTATTTATGAAAACAGAAAAAAACATTAAAAACTTGAAAAACAAATACAGAAACAATAATAGTGAAGCACAAAAACTATGTCGTCTCCCCAAACGCCCAGATAATGTTCAAAATGACCACATAAGACATATGTACCCAAGGTACCATGAAAATAATCAATATCAACGTAATTATCTCCATCATTGGCTTATAAAATTCATTAAGGCCTCCAAAGCACAGTCAATCAAAATTACTTCCGATCAAGTGCCGAATGGACTATCTCTCCCGATTTCCAAATTTTATCAGGGAACAAATCTTCTTCTTTGGAAGGCATATACGAAAAGAATACGTCGCGGAACGATTTATTGGGGAGCTGATACTGTCTGAGCATGCAATAAATGTCACGAGCAAAGTCTATGCTGGCCACTTTACCCTGTCTATAAATGCAGCTTTTCAGCGCTTCATTCTAAAAAAGCAAACGAAAAAACAATCGCAAAATAAAAGGAAGTCAACTAGTGTTGACCTAAAGAAAATTTACATGATTTTTGATCCGATTGCGATGGTCCCAATTATCGGTGCCATTTTTTATCAAAAAAGAACTTCTTTCCCGAACTCTAGTGCGCTTATAAATGCCATTGATTCTGCCAAACAGGGCAGTATCGGTATGGATACATTTTGCCACTTGTTTTCTAGTGTAGTATGTGCGGAACCGATAGCGGCACCAACACAAGAATATTGGTAAGGTATGTACCAAAGGTAGTTTAGCTAAGGGGAAGCCATCATCAGCCATTTTTGCCAATACAATCTACAAAATTTCATAAATTGTTCAAAAATTTTCGAAACAATTTGAAAGACTAAAATACCCTTATTGTCTCTATTAGATCTTTCATCCTGGGCCACTTTTTGTAAATAACATAACGTTCAAATTCAGGTGCTTCCTCTTCGTTTCCAACATCGGCTTTTCGTTTTTCACGCTTTGGATTTTTCTCTTCGGTAAATTTACTAGGATACTGTACTTGTTTTCCCACATTTTCAGCATCAGGGGTTTTTAAAGTCGATGCCTTTCGGTCAAGTGCAACTTCTGCAGTAGTAGAATGATGATCACTATTAGAGCATGATTCATTGCAAGAACAAACTACACTGCTGACTTGTTCAAATAGAGACAAATCAAAAGTACCGCAAACGCATTCTTCTTCACAACAAACACGTTGAAGACATTCGCATTGAGGTTCCACTACATTTTCGGGACAACAGTCGCAAGTGTCGACATCATTTGAATCTTTGGAAATCCCAGCGCAAGGATCTAAACAAGTCATTGCAATTGTTTCGGTGCTGAAGGAATTATAATCAGGATTCAAAGCATTTAGATATTGTTCGGTATCGAAAGCTATCTTTTTCAGATATTGATGGTACAGATGCATGCAAATCGAATGTTCCAACATGAACTTTCTGTAGAGACCCATGCATTCGCAATCTGAATTTTGCGTAGTTCCTGTTAGAATATAAATGTTTCCATTGGGAGTGGACTTTACGCCTTGAACAATGTACTTTATACAGCCATCAGGTATTTTGGGCATTTGGGCAATCAATTGCCGCTCCTCAGCTTCATCCTGTTCCACTTTATAACATCTGCATTGCGGAGGCTCAGGCTGAACACTTTGAATGATGTAAGTGATATTTCCATCTCTTCCAACAGCAGTTCCGGTGATTATGAAACGCTCATCGAGACTTTTCAAAGCTTCCTGAACCTTTCTGATGCCTCGACGTTCTTCGAACTTAGCCCACAGATTCATATACTTTTCGATGCAATTGCAAATAGGCTTAGTTATAGCACCACCGACTATCTTATTAGGAGGTTCAACATTCTCTTGCGTATCTTCGATGCGGTACTTTACCATTCGATTAGCTGTACGTCGATCTTCAACGCATTTCTCACATTGACAATACTTTGCAAGTTTCTCTAAAATTTTCTCCTTGCAATTGCACATCAAAGAGTCGACAACTTTAACCTCTAAAGTCTTTCCTATGTTGTAATCTCGGACAGTGCTGGGTGCACAAGGTTGCGATTCTTCAGATAAAGTTTCCCAATCACTACATTCAATTTCTTCTTCGCATCTAACAAATTGTTCATATTCTAGGGCAATTTTCGACAAAACGCCTTCTTCGTTTTCTGAATTAGATTGCTCTACTTCCATAGAGTTAGGAAAACAGCCACAATTTGGAATAGTTGCTAGTTGTACAGTTACTTCTTGAAGGTGGCCCTCGCTGATATTTTTTAGGCTTTTGCGTACTTCATCATCTTTGTCGTCGTTTTTATCTTGATTCCAAGCGATATGCACTTTTTCTATAGTTTGCCTTCGCTGCTTTTCTTCCAAGATTTGTTTTCTTTCAACATCTACTGTTTTATCTTCACTAGCTTGGGCTTTATAACCACAATATTTTTTACTAGAGTGAAATTGTGTGCACCTAATGTAGACAGAGGGCTTATGTAAAATATCAACGGTATCAGCAATTGATAAGCCAGCATAATATTTCTGAGCCCTTGACCATTCTTTCAACAATTGGATTTCCATTTTGGTGAACCCTATAAATGCAATTTTCAGCATTTCAGCTTAATAATGAATTGCGCGCAAATATTACCGTCCATTCCTTTAATGGCTTTGCAATCTTCCTCATGACAAGAATCGCAAACGCAAACTCCGATATCGTAGACTTTGATAAATTTCTTATCAAAGACTCTGGGGTTTTCATTGCGCAAATCAAATGTTATGCGATTAGCTTTCTATAAAGTTAAAATCGCAAAATTGTACAAAATCATTAGATTACATTACAATTATTACATCAAAATGTAATAATTCTATAGAGAAAAGTATAGTTTACCAAAATCTTCACGTAATCAAAATATTCATTGGTGACGTAAACTTTAGCAGGTGGATTAAATCGAAAACCAGGGGAAACGTGCACTTGCATCTTCTCCAAATACGGGCTTTTCAAAGGTACTTCAGGCTCAGGAATAACCTTTTCTTTAATTTTGCGAGGTTTCCTTGGTGGAGAAGGTATTCTAATATGTAACTCTTTTAACGTAGCTCTGATAGTCAAATGGTACACCGCAGATAATAACAGTCTATCATTAATAGAATAACTAGTTCCTAAAAGATATCAATTATCAGAACATCAAATATTTAAAATAATAATAATAAAAATTTCACTAGTGGGATCTAAAACTTGATAAAGAACCAAAAGAAATTCAATGGGACAACTGCAGCAATGCTTCAAAGCATATTCAACATGATTATCATTAGGCCTTAAAACCAATCCGAGCCGTTCCAAATTATACTTTGTATTATTAACAACATTGGCTTTCAAATCGGCAATAATAGTTGTTTTAAGCTCGTCAACAGCTGCTCTTTGCAAATTGGACAGTTCTTGAAACCAATCCGGGCCACGGTAGCGTTTTATTTTCTCTTTTCTTCTCCTGGCAACTAAAATTTACAACTCTGAGCCAAACTATAATTGTTCGTATTAATCTAGTACTATTAGCGGTAAAATTTCGGCGCCACTTCATTTGCTCAATAAGAGCAGTCCAAGCTTTGGCTTGCATCTTATCTATTTCCTTCGCCCATAATTCTGATAGAAAAGTTTGCGGCTTCTTCGATCGGTCTTTTCTTAAAGGCTTATTTGACGGAAGATCTCTATTATCTAGAGTTAGTAAAGTGTCAATCACTTTAATTTTAACAGGATCTTGATCTAGAATATGGTAGGTTTGCTCCAAATTGTAATCTCGGACACGAGTAGCCAAGTCTTTGCGTTTGGGCCGATACACCTCCATCATATCAACAGAAGAGGCCCGCGTTGTGGGGAATTGACAAACGGGCGCTGTATGGAAACGATCGAAAAAGTTCTTGCATTGTGTTTTGGTTGCCCATCTTGTGGTATCAACATCAGATTTCAACGACTTGTTGCTTTTAACATCGGTATTGGACATTGTGTTACCTAATTTCAGAATTTACTATACAAAAATTTGGAATAAAGGTACATTTAACGAAAATACGTTTTGACACTTTTAATTTTATATTAAACAAACATTTTCATTGTTTGCAAATTTGATTAGTTTCATTCTGATGACATAACTCATTGTATTCAAAATCTATTTAATCGATGGAGTTGATTATTAAAAAAATTGAATTTAATAATATTAACTCCACATAGGACATAGGAGTAGCTTAAATAAAAAAGAATCTTTATCAGTATATTATCGAAAGGTCTTTAAATCGTCATCATCAGCGATCTGTTTTCACCGGATGGAATTTTAGTTTAGTAAGCGAGTGAGTGGTGAGTGGCGTTCTGGCGCCGGCGGCTGACACGCCGCAGATTCAATCATTTCCATCCGTCCGTCCGTCCATCCATCCATCCATCTGCATTTCCATCCATCTAACCTGCACTGCAGTCTTTTCATTTGCCGTACTACGATTTGCGCAAAATGAATAATAAAGAAATAGAGAGCAAGAGGAGCAATGGTATTATAGGTAAATGAGCGATGCGAGTGCTCTGAAAATAATTGAAGATTGTTTGCGGGTCTCGCGTAATAATCGGTTATCGGTATCATACTAAATCGGTCGAGATTTTTCCAAAGCAAAACGAAGAAGCAAATTACACTGTTCTTGGCTTTTTATACAAAAGTGCACTTGCGTCTGTATCTATTGCATTTGTGTGTGTGTGTGTGCATTTCCGAATGAAACGACACGCGCGATAGCCTTTGGCGCCGTCTCCGTACTTCAGCAGGCTACTCGCGGATTCTATTTATAGGAAAAACTCGACCAATGCATTGCATTTCTTCTATGGTATAATGCACATATACAGTTTGGAATTTCATTCAAAGTTACTGACCATACTGGCCAATAACTATAACTGCCAACTTCTTTTTCTTTTATTTATTTTTTTTTTTCTTTTTATTTTTTTTTTTATTTGATCACGCAGATCTAGAGAATATTTTTATTTCCGAATTTCTGTTGTAATGAATGAATTCTGATTTTCGAATAAGATCAAAGAACATTAAATTGTCTATTCTTGGCTTCTAAAGTTTGCTTTAATTCGTTTTACGTTGATTAAATGTAACACCAAGGACTAAAGGGGAGGATACAGCGCCTTTAAAAATTATTTCCGGGAAACCGGAAAGACATAGAAAACATTTTATTTTGGATTTTGATTACGGGTAATACGCCCTATAAAATAAAAGTAAAATTTTAAAAATTGAATTACTGACTTTTGAGAAAATTTGAATTATATGTTGCACTCGTCCTAGCAATGGACACCGCTAACCTAAAAATTATTATTTCCGGAAAACAAAAAGGGAAAAAATGAAATTTTCTTTTTGATTTTAATAAAGAATAATGTACTCTTTAAAATACGAGTGAAAATTAAAACAATCAAAGCGGTAACTTTTGATAAAAAATTTACTATATGTGGCCCCTGTGCTTTTCATTTACTATAGAAATGGACGCCGCGCATCTAAAACTTATTTCCAGGAAATAAAAACAGTAAATGATATAATTTTATTTGTATTTAATTGAAGACCAAAAACCTCTATAAAATAAGAGTGAAAATAAAAAAATCAAAGATGTGGCTTTTGAGAAAAGTTGACATAAATGAGGCACTTCTGGTACGTGCGCTACAAGCGGGGACACCACGCATTTAAAACTTATTTCCGGAAAACCGGAAAGATATAATTAAAAATTTCCTCTGGATTTTAATAAAAAACAATATATCCTATAAATAAATATTAAAAATTAAATTAAACAACTAGAATATAATGAGTGACAACATTTGGGGTGTAATACGAGAAAGTCCAAAGAAACAAAAGCAAAAATTATTGAAAATATACATTTTTGGTCTACTGTTTTAAATTATTTATTTCTGTGAGTAATGAATAATCATCATTATAGAATAAAATAACTCTGAAGTTGAGCAAAAATATCTCTAGCAGTAATTTAAATTTAAATTCTTAAAAAATCGGTCTTTTTCTTGAGAATTCAAAAAATTGCTTAGATTTCCACAAAAACTAACTTTGATAATAATTTAAAAAAAAAGTTTTTCCTTTATCAGTGACAAAGGATACACTAAAATTTCACTTTTAGAACCCAGATTCAAATTCTTGCAATTTTATAATAGTTTTCTTGACAAACAGTGCAAATTAATATTATTTTTAATATAACTTTTACCAAAAAAAAAAACTATATAAAAATGGAATTAAATACCAACAAAACAAATGTTTCTAATCTGCAAATACTTAATAAAGAAAATTGTAAATAATTGTAAATTATAAGTATAAATAAATTGTAATATGTAAGTGTAACCATTGGAATAAGGACACCCAGTAGGTTCTCCATTAAGCTGGATAATCGCTAATAAATTAATAATTATACATTAAACCAGCAAAATAAATATAGGATCTTAAGTTGCTAATTATAACCAGCGATACTTTTTCTTCGCGATTTCCACACTTGGGTCGAGCTATAAATAAACTCTTATATGGACAGACGGACGGACGGACGGTCGGTCGGACGGATGGTTAAGATGGTTAGATGGATGTTGTTGGTTGAATGGAGTGCTTACAGCTAATAAATAGATATATCGAGACGATGCAATTACTTAACTGTTCTTCACATCTTTTACAAATGACTGCGCGTTTATATTTAATCGCCCGCTGCGGGCCCAACAACCAAACTATATACTTCTACAACTAGATGCACAATGCACGAAAAATTTCGTCTTTAGCAAATATGATCTAACTGTAGATTTTTTTTCTTTTTTATAAATTTTATATTATATTTTTTTCTTTTGTATTATTTAAATGTTTTCAGTAATTGCTTATTTTGAAGCTTTTATTTTCTGATTTTAAATTTTGTTTTCAATGAAATTCTTTTCAGTTTTTTTTTAAACATTTCTATTCAATTTTTAAATAGCATCTGATAAACTTTATAAAATACTTTACTAATACCAAAATGGAATTAAAGAAGCTATACAGAAGAAAAATATCTTCTGGCGCCAAGATAAACAATTAACTCACATCGATAACTAATTAATTACGATAATTTATTGAGCGATAGGTAATATACATTTACGCGCGAGGCACTTTTTTCCCCTTTTTCTTTTCCATTTTTGTGAAAGTATCGGCGTCGTGCATATAATAAACGAGCCCAAGTTGCGTGCGTGTGTGTGCTTACGTTCTCATTACCAGGATGTTAATGGCATTCGGAAATTTTCCATTTTTTATTTTTTCGAGAGAGTCCGAAATTCGACTCCCTTTGCGCCTGAACTCTATAAACGCTTGTGATAAAAAACAAAACACAAGCAAGAGCCGAATGAAAAGCTCATCACCATCATGCTTACATGTATGTATATAAGAATATAGTAAGTGAAATTCGACCTTCCGCGGTTTCTTTTCCTTTTTCGGGCCGCGGCGCGCTCCGCGCTCTTTAAAGAGGAGCCTCGCGACCAGAAAGAAAGAAGAAATGTCTAGCGGGACGGGGCCGACGCCGTTCGGCGTACTTGTAAAGGTCGCAGAGTGAACGACCCGCGTCCTTGAAAATAATCTTCATCGCTATTTAATCTCTCACACAATCTTCTTCATTGCACCGCAACTATATGCATTAGTGGGTATTACCCAAGTAGAGTTCGCGCAGCGCACTTTTTCTTGTTCTTCTTTTCTTTTTGCTTGCCCTATAGTGCTGATGATGGTACATGGTACAGAGATAGACAAGTGGCGCAGACAGGCATAGACAAACAAGTCGTAAAGTCTTTTTTCTTTATCTGCTGGTTGCTTATGCTTCATAGACTTAGACTTTGGTCATTGTCGTTAAAATTGCAGACAATTGAAGCATTAAAAGTGTCAGCTAATAACTAATCTTCAGAATCTCTTATGCTGAATATTTTTTTTGTTTTTTGTTATCAAATAACAAATTTCGAAGCTTTTACTTTGCATTTTGCAACTATATTAAAAAATAACAAATAAAATTGTCACTATAAAATTGCTTTGAAATTTTTAGGAATCAATAAATTTTAAATAAAAAGAAATAATATAATATAAATATTAATGTGCAAAATGTAATACATTAGACTTTTTTTAATAGATGACCATTGATAAAATGATAAAAAACCTAAGTAATAAATGGCAATAACTATAGAAGTAGAAGAAGAAGAGATTTACGTAACTATAACTAAACTAAAGTAAAACAACAGTCTGCGAAATGTGTGTCACTAAGGCAGATTTTTTTTGCTCTGCTGAAGTGTGGACAAGATGCTGTTTTTTTTTTTTCGAGTTGAGAGACCTCGAAACGAATTCCGCAGAAGGTCATCATCCATGGGCTCGATTCGTGGAATACCAGAAGGAACATTATGCAAACTAGTTGGGCGTAAACCAAAAGTAACAAAAAAACAATTCTCGACTTTTAGTATTTTTTATTTAGGTTAATTAGGGTTACTTTTTTGTAACTTTTTCTAACTAATATCACAACTAATATGATAAATATCCGTTTTATTTTTGTTTCTTTAATAAAAACAACTTAAAATTTCGTATAGGGTATAATTAGCCTTAATTTAAAACTTAAATTAAATTTAAGCAAAATTATTTAAAAAAAGTGTAACTTGCGAGTACTATAGGCAACTTAAATAGTAATTGATAAAAAAATAGAAATTCAAATTGCAAGTTGAACATAGGCAACTAGAAGTTCATATTGCGTTGACTTTGTTGCCTACATCATTGCAAATAAATTGCGCGGAAATAGAATTTCAAACAGGAAAATAATAAAATACTTAATAATCAATCATTTAGTTTTGTTGTTTGTAAATCGATTTCTACAACATAAACAAAATTAAACAAAGCGATTTCGAACAAATGGAATTCAATTCAAGGATGATTGATTCGTTTTAAATTGCCAACGGAAAAATAATATCAAACAAAAAGCAAACAAATTACGTAATGATTATTATTTGCAAAAAAAAAGATGGTCAAAGTATTGTTATTCAAGTTACCATAATTACCAAATCGAATTAAATAATTGGCTCGTAATAAAATACTGTATACCCATTCAATTTACAATTAAAACCATTAAACAATGGGTATTTTCCTCTGTTAGGTGCATCGAAGTGATTTATGGTTTACCATAACGAGTAACGCACGCAAAATAATTACGAAACGAATGAAAATCACGCACCAGTAGTCGAAAAAGAAAGTTTATTAAATGCAAAAAAAAAACGGTAGAGTTTTGATTCATATAAAGGAGGTAATGTAATTGCTGTACTCAACGAAGCAATGCCTTTTTTTTGTTTAATTCTTTTTCTTTCTTTTATTCTCTTCAATTTAATAAATATTTATCATATTTATTTTATTCATTTAATTAATATGAAAAGCTTGGGCATTTATTATGCATGAAGAAAACTATATTGATATTTAAATGAGAAATATTAAATGAATTGATTTATATTATTTATTAGCATAAAATTATCTGGTGTTTATAATTGTTGTTTTTTTAAAATGCTAAATTAAAATTTAAAAATCAAATGAGAAATTTTATTTAAAAAAAAATTATAATAATCAGTTCAAATTCAATTAACAAATGTAATTGCAACAGTCACAGCCAATAAAAACACATTTTACTTAATTTTACTAAGAAAAGCTTTGATTGGTTCAAATTGGAAAATTCAAAATGGCCGCCACGTTTCAACCAATGAAATGCTCCGTAACAAAACAGTTTTCCATGAAACGCAAGATACAATTGGTTGCTAAACAAAACTTTAAAAAATTTAGACAAAACAAATTTTTTTTTGGAAATCAACAAAAACCAATCATACCAAAACAAAAATGAATAAACAAGCTCGGTGCAGTTTTAGAATTCTAGAATTTCTAGAAGAATTAAAATGCCAAACAAGTTTCTGGGTTCTGGCAATTAATAGAGCGCGTCACGTACATGTATTTTGTGTGTGTGCGTAATTACCAAAAAAACAAATACTTAAATTATACCAGCAACGCAAAAAAATAAAACACAAGCAATAAAATTCACAGCAATTTGTATTGGCAATTAAAAGTGCATTTTCGATTTCGCGTCCGAAAGCCATTGCATTACACACTATACATCTGCACGTTTCCTCAACCTTCGTTTTCTATACTTACGTTCCGCAAAGCGAGAGTCGCCATTGTAGAAAACTAAATTAATTGACTACTCAAGTTATAATTCCATTTCGTTCCACGTATACAGCAGCAGCAGCAGCTATAATATACTATACTCGTATAAACGAACACAAGTGCAAACAAGTGTTCCGTGTCCATTGTGTTGACGTTATTTGTGCATACTGCATTTGCCGTTTGCCATGCTAGGCACTAATAACAATACCGAATTCCATTATGTCGTCCTCTCTATATGTACTCTCTACATACTTCTTTCATTAGGTTTTTTTTTCTGTTTTTGATTACATAGCACTCAATTTGTCGGACAATGCAATTTTCACTAAAATGTACAGGGAGCTTCCAATTGGAAAACCTCGAAAGGCTATCTTTTATCTATTAAAGTGCTGGAGAAAATAGAGAAAAACTTATGACATATTCTTTAGGTCAATTTTCCTAAAAAGAAAGATGACGTCATCTGTTTTTCAAATCGTTTTTCGTTTTTTTTTTTTCTATATGGTAAAAGATGACATTTTTGAGGACTTCTAAAAACATTTAAATTACTTCTTTGTAATTAATGCAAATTGAATTAAATAAAAACATCTTTTGTGACTTTTTTTTTAAGTAGAATCTAATAGTGTTGTTCAGAAATTGTTTAGATTAATTACATTAAAAATTATCAATAAAGTGCAAAAAAATTAAATAACTTAAATGGTTTTGTGTAAAGATTAAACAGTTGTTTATTTTAGTTACTAGTTTTAACTACTTTTAACATTCTAAAAAAAAAATTAACAAAAAACTTAAAAGAAACAATTTCATTGTTTTTGTTTAATAAAAATTGTGTTCTGAAAAAAAGAATTTAAATCTTTTTCTATATTTAATTAGTTTAATTATGAAAAACTTTTTGAAATTTTTGAATAACCATTTTTGTTTTTGTCTGTTTCCTTTTGTTTCTTTCGTAAATAAAAACTACCACTGGCGTTACATTAATTTTCAAAAATAACTTACTGCTTCCACAAGTAAAATATAATTTTCCAAATTTTACATTCTCCTTTAGACTGCACTTGGAAAATTTTCACTTTTCCCAGGAATTTTCAAAGTTAATTTCTCAATTTAAATAAAATAACTTCAAGCATTATATCAAACAGGACTAATCTTTATGTTATTTTTTTTTTATTTAAATTTTAAATTGAAAAAGTTCCGACTTCTTATTCTATATGAAAAAAGCTTTATCATTCATTTCCTGATAAATTTGATACTAAATTTTCCACCGGAAATAAAGGAAACTTTAAAAAGCAAAGTAAGCTACATTTTACGGTTTTAAATTTTTGGGCACTTTTTAACTAGAATCTAATAGTGCTGCTCAAAAATTGTTTGGTTTACTTATACGCTCAGAAAAAAAACAAAGTTGCATTTTTTTAAATGAAAGTGAAAATATTTTTGCAGTTTTTTTAATAGTTTATATTGTAAAACTTAGAAATTTTATAACATTAAGGTATTTGTTTCAATACATCGTCAAATCACGAGAAAATAAAGTCTCTGGTGAATTATAATTCAAATGGGCAGGTAATTTTTAATAACAAGAAACTTTAAGAATTTTATAAGATAACACCCTGTAAAGTACAGCTAATAAAAAAACGTAAATCAGCGGAAAGAAAATGCAACAAAACGCGATTATTTATAAAGATTGAAGTAATTAATCGAAAGGAGTAATTAAGAATTTATTCAACCCGGATTGGATAATTATAGTTGCAATAAAAATCAACTTTTACATAAATTCATACATACATAAACATAAAGAATATATCTAATAACAATCAACATAATATTTCTTATGTATAGTATGTATAGTATTTACCTATGTATGTATAATGAATGAAAGGTGCATTTGATTAGTTCTTTTTACTCGACTTGCATTTAATATATATTTTTTTCTCTCCGTCTCTTTTTCTTTTAAGTTTTTATTATTTTTATTATGGAGTTGTTGTGTGAGGCTCGGTTTACCTTGAACGTTCTCTTCTGCTGTTGAAAACACATACACCTTACACTTTTCAAATCACTTGATATTTCGTTATTCTTGTTTATGTCTACATATTAAATATTAATATTTAATTATACACATCGTGCAAAGTTACCAACGAAATTTCGCTATAAATATTGAATTTAAATTGTTAATCATTAAATAAGTGAAAAAAAACCTGAATTGGAAAGTTATATCATGTAGAACATGGTTATTAACTTCAACTTAATTCATCACTTGATCTTCTGTCATTCTGTCTGATTGAATTTTGCTTAATTTTCTTTTTTCGTTAGTTAAAAAAAATTGAAATTAATGATAAATGAATATTTACTACTACAAGATGGATAGAAAGCCGGAAGTGCCTTAAGTCCTTTAATAATTGATAAGACATTACAGAAATGGAAACAATAGAAAATGTATTGGATTTAAAAAGAATTGAGAAAAGTGAATTATGCTATATAATTTGTTATTCAAATTAAATAAAGTTTATTTTAAGAAAAAGCATTAATTTATTATAATTCTTTACCTGATGATTTCTTTTTTCTCACCAAATTTACAGGAAGCTAAGGAAACTTCAAAATGTAAAGCAATTAATTTTACTGTTTTCTTCTTCTTAACCAAATTAGGATACAAATTAGATTAAGAAAATAAAAATATAATTTGACATTGGTAAAATAATTTATAAATGCAATTTACACTTTTTTCGATTTTCTTCTTTGTTTTTGAAAATCAAAAAATTCTAAATTTGTTATTTAAATTGAATGAAGTGCCAACTTCCTATTTATTCTACGAAAAAGTATTAATTTATTTATTTATTATCATTCCTTCCATGGTGAATTTAAATTTTCTCATTAAGTTTACAGGAAATAAAGGAAACTTAAAAATTGAAATTAGTAAGAGAATCCATAAATGAAAATTATTTACATTTTTTCATTGATGTGCTTGTTTATTTTTGAAAAAAGGGAAGTCATTTTTTACGGAAAATCAATCAGCTGACTTGAATAGTCTTGTAAATCAATTTACTCTTCGAAATTCCAAGAGTAGCTCAGAAATTACGACGATTGCAAAGTCAAAAAGAAAAAAATCTTAAAATAAATTAATTTGCTAAAGTGGTAACCATGATGACTTTGATACCAGTAACGAATTTTGATATAATTACATCAATTAGTTTTATATTTCATTTTCAGAATGCAAAATTCAAAGTTTTTTTATTTTGTATTTTAATTTAAAGAATTAAATTAAGTTTTTTTAACTTTTATTTCAAGTTAAGTATAAAATAAAATTCTTTTTTATTTTAACTTAAGCATATAAATATAAATAAAGTTGCACGAAATATGCATTTAGAAAGCTCTCAAGACCGTAACAAAAAACAGAACAACCGAATGATACATAAGTTATGTATACTTGAAGCGTCTTTTCCCATTTATTTATGCATTATTTACACATTCGACCGGATATTATAGTAAATACAATAAATACGTATAGTATATTCAATTGCACATATAACGTAACTTTTATATGCTGCTGCTTCTGGAAATAAGAAACAATTTCAGCATTTCAAACAATAAATTAATAAGTCCAAAGAACCTCAACTACCTCAACATGCTATTTTTCCTTTTTGCATTCATTTCTTTAATTTATTTATTAATAGATTATTATATTGAGCAAGGATACCGTTAAATTATAATATTTTACTTTTACTGCTTGTAAAATTTATTAGTTGCCTTCAATTTTTTTCTTCTTTTTTTCAAATAGATAGAAATAAGAAGATGAAGATGAAGAATACAAAAAATAATAATAAAGAATTATATGTTTAGTCTATCCAAGTCTATCCACAAAACTTGTTTAGTTAATTAATACTTCATTCTATTCATAAATTTATAATTAGGTAATGCGGATCCTTTGTCCTGGTGAAATTACTTTTATTTTTTTGTATAAATTATCTATTTTTAGATTTTCGCTTTTTACTTTAAAATTTAAAAAATAAATTAAACAAATGTCCTTAGCATCTGCAAATCTGTTCAATCTCTAGAAAAAAATTCTATTAAAACTGTTTTAAGAGGTTATTTTAGTTTTAAGAGATAAACACTTTTGTCTTTTAAATTAAAACCTTTAACTGTTTTAATTTAAAGCTTTAAAAGTCATAATTAAAATTCATAAAATGCAAGAAATACTTTTAATTGCTGTTTCTTAAATTAAGATAAAGAAAATCTTTTGCATAGTTTATTCATTTATTACAAACAATTACTATCTACTGTTTGAATTGTTTAATTGTCACGTTATCAGAAGAAATAAAAATTTCTTTTCAAATATTTGCAGAGTAATTCTTTATTTTGTAGTTTCGCCATTTTTCATTGGTTTTCAAAACTGAAACCGTTCTAAAAATAAAAATTTTCACTAGAAGAATTCCTTGTTTCATATTACCTCATAAAAAAAAATAATAGAAGTCTAAATAAAATTATATTCGCAGCCTTGTTTAGCAATATTTGTAAATTTTGTTAACTTTGTTAAATTTACCACTAAGCGTTTATTAAGTAATTACAAAATACTTGGTATTTTGTTAAATTCTAAGGCTTGAAAAAAATTAAATCTAAATTATTATTTACTTAAAAAATAATCAATAAAGTGTAAAAAATAGACTTATCATTGTTAAGTTTAAACTTTAAAGTATAGACAGTTGTTTCTTTTACTTACAACTTTTAACTACTTTTAACATTAAAAAAAAATTACAAAGAAATTAAAAGAAACAATTTCATTGTTTTTGTTTAATAAAAATTGTGATCTCTAAAAAAGAATTTAAATCTTTTTCTATATTTAATTTGTTTATTTATTAAAAACCTTTGGAAATTTTTGAATAACCATTTTTGTTTTTGTCTGTTTCCTTTTGTTTCTTTCGTAAATAAAAACTACCACTGGCATTACATTAATTTTTAAAAATAACTTACTGCTTCCACAAGTAAAATATAATTTTCCAAATTTTACATTCTCTTTAAGACTGCACTTGGAAAATTTTCACTTTTCCTAGGAATTTTCATAGTTAATTTCTTAATTTAAATAAAATAACTTCAAGCATTATATCAAACAGGACTAATCTTTATGATATTTTTTTTTTATTTAAATTTTAAATTGAATAAAGTTCCGACTTCCTATTCTATATGAAAAAAAATTATTATCATTCTTTTCCTGATAAATTTGTTACTAAATTTTCCACCGAAAATAAAGGAAACTTTAAAAAGAAAAGCAAGCTGCAATTTACTGTTTGAAAAAAAAGAACATTATGGAAACAGCAGGAATCTGTTTTTGACATTTTGAATCAAAAATTCCATTTGAAAGAGAAGAAGAAATAAAAAAAACAAAAACAAAACAGAAAAACCAATCGCTATAGCTACACTTTCCATTTGAATAAAATTATAATAAAAACAAACTATACGTTAAAACAATCGCGTCCGACTACGCAAATTGCACAAAATTCAAGAAATGCAATCGCTTAGACAAGAAATTATTCAGAATTAGCAATAAAATTAGTAATTAGCAGCGTTTCCAGTCACAGCAATTCCACAAAACCGATTTCAGATTCTGAACACCGACAAACTAGATATGCAATAAATCGTTTAGCAATAAACACTAATTAACAATAGCAACAATCCACTGTAACCTTTATCCTTAACGACGATAGCAAAACAAATTCAGAGATATAGGTAGGAGATAAAAAGGAAAAAGTGCAAAAACTTACGGTTCAGCTTCGATGCTCCTGAGTTTGGCCACATAATTTGACGGAATGTATCCTTCTTGTCTGGTCCTTTTGCTGCGGGCCAGCCACCAATCTCCCTGCGTGTCGTTCAGGATCTCCAGGTGCTCGCCCTTCCGGAAGCTGAGGTCCTCGTCGGTCCTGGCATCGTAGTCGTACAGCGCGACGAAGATCTTGGCGTTCGGCGGATCGGGCTCAGCTGGATTGACTGGCTGCTGCCGTAGGGCGATCTCCGGAGACGGTGCTGGCACTGGATTCGTAGGCAGACTCGTCTCTATTATGGGGTTGACGCCACCGCGTAGATCGCGATCATCTCTATCCGTCTGATTTCTATCACTGCTAAAACAGTTGCCCATCGTCTCTCTGGCTTTTGTTTCTGGTTTTCACTTTATGTACACAACAAACAAACAGCACACTGCGATCTGCTGCTGCTGAAGATTAATTTACACAAACAAAATTGATGTTGCGTTGCTTAGAGACGGCCGATCGTCCCCTGCTGCTGCGACATTGTTTTTCCACGAAACGCGAATGCACTTTACCACACTGCAAATGGTCTTAAACGGTGTATTACTAATATCACAAAACGGAAGGATTTCACTGGAGGCCTACAGGCGAAAGGCGAACACTACCCATCCGTACTCTCCTACTGTGTTACAATCCTCACAACTCACAATCACCAGCAGCTAATGAAACTGCTTTGAAGCAGTGAAGCACTTAGTTCGGACCACCACCTTCAATAATGCAATCTTTACGTAAGATGGAAGAGCAGCAGGTGCTACACAACTGCCACCTAGTCTCTCTTTCAGTAACTTTAATAATACATAACCTGTATTTTTGTAAACTTTTGTTTCTTGCAATTTAAAAAAACGTTTTATGGAAATATTACAAAGATAAAAGCAAATAATGGTCAATATAATAACAGTAAATACCCTTAAAGGCGGGAAACTGACCATTATATCAAAAGAAAACATTAAAAACTCTGATTTAGTAATAATTTCCAATGAAGAGTCATTTAATTGCAAGGTTTGCTTATTAAAACCAATAAAAAATAAAATTTACTAATCTAAACAAATATTTAAAGTGTATTTTTTGTAGATTTCCGATGATGGCATAAATACCTTTGCACAAGAATATGAAATATCAGTGGACGAGTACTTGGAAACCATAAATAAATTGCTAAGTGTGCAGTCGGAAGAAACTTGTGTGCAAATTAAACAAAATACATTTAATTTGTACAAAACCCACAATTCTAAAGCTGTCTTTTTTTCTGCACCTATTACAAAGGTTAGCAGCACTTTAATCTGCAATATTTCCATAAATTTATTTGAATTTTTCAATTATTTAGGTCAATCATTGTGAAGCACAACAGAAAAGTCTTCAATTGTTGCTGCAAAGACATGAATTACACAGGAAAACAATTGAGGATTTAAATACAGAAAAACAAGTTTTGCAGGCTGGTAATATTTTTAAAACTATCACTTAAATTACTTTTTCTTAGCTTCTTGAAGTTTTTACATTTTGATTGTCTTGTTTTTCCGTTATTAATTACTAATAAATGCCTAAAAACTGTTTCAGAAATAGATGAACTGAAAGACAAAATGCTAACTTCAGCCGCGTTTCATCAAGAACGCAATGATGCGACTTTGAGTTGCTTTTTGCGGCTTTTAAACGAAAAGAAGCGTTACATTCAGTTCCTTAAGAACAAATTGACTGATGATGAGCAAAAAGATTTAGAAGAAAGCTACAAAAAGCAGAAACTTAAGAGGAAGCTTCCCAATAATGAATTATCTGATAGTGCCAGTAGCGAAGAAGAAGAAAATTCTTATGAAACTTCAATGGAAGGATCGCTTTCAGGTGCTGAAAGCAACAAAGAAACTGCTGCCGAAGAGAGCAATGCCCTAGACGATATTTTGGGTAGTTCTGACGACGAACAAAACGCAATACAGTTGCCAAAAAGAACTTACACTTCGCAAGAAACTAAAACAGTTGCAATTACTGCTGGAAATTCACAAGCAACGGCTAGTAACCATTCAAAGAATAATCATTCATTAGCTGATGAAGTTGAGGAAAGTCCTGTTAGTTTATCCAGTGGCAAAGACACTAATGCAACTACTTTTCACACTCAAGATCTACTTGATGAATTATAATTGAAGTTTTAAGACCTAAAAGTTTGTTTAAGTTGAAAAAAAAGTATTTCTTACAAATTTAGATAAAATTTCGTCTTATTTACATCAATAAAATGCCCATTTTATATATTTCTTAAATTCTAAATGCTTAATAAATGTAAATTTCACCAAAAAAAAAAAGCGTTTTGCTACTTCTTAAAGAATTTCAAATAAGAAAGCCCTAATAAAATGCAAACCTCTAAAACAATAATCAGAATCAAGATAAGCTTATTGTAGATAACATTTCTGCCCATTTTTCTCAAAAGGGCCCTGGTGCTGTCCAAATGATCATCAGCTCTGTTCAATCTATCTTTGGCTCTTAGAAGGGTCTCCCTTTGTTCGCTCAGTTCACTTACAACTCCAACACCAATGTTTTCAGTCTCAATTGCCACTTGGTTTGATCTTATTATACTTTCGCCGGTCCTCTCAAGAACCCTACGACCTTCCAGGACTGCCTGCCGATGCTGTTGCTCGAAATTTGAACTGCTCGGATACATTTTACTTTGTTTTTTATTCAGTTGTTTTAAATAAAATTGTTTTATGATGAGTTATAACATAACCTTAAAATGAAAATATGATATTTTGTTGGAAACCCAAATCTACTTGATTACCTGTGCAATTTACTTTTTGGGTTTTAATATTTTTTTGTTTCTTATTAACTGGCAATAATTTTGTTATTTAATTAAAAGAATCCAATGAAGTATTATTATAGCTTACACTATTATAATACTTCTTTGAAAGAATCAAAACAAATTTTGCTTTCACTCACCTCCATTCACCTTGAACATTTTAACAAACTGACAGAAAGAAAGTAGTCATAAAGGTCAAAAGTACATAAGGTGGGGGTGAGCAGAAACATAACCTCACTTTTACTCGCCTGTTCTTCATCCTTGCTCCTTCGTAATTTTTTAATTTAATTGATTTAAAAAAGCG
>JASKGO010002835.1:0-75052 GCA_030556065.1 Holobus sp. GC000080
CCCTTAAATCAACCGATAATGTTTTCAAATAATTACCCCCGCCCGAGCCCGAAATAGACATGCATGCGTACCTATAGAGAAAATATCGTATTAGCGTCGGCGAAAATTAATCAGGACGTGCTAGTGAAAAGCTCGTCGGCGTGCGCCCGATAAATTGCGGCGCGAAATCAGAGCGCAACTTTCGCATCGAGTTCCCCGACACCCGTATCGCTCGCCTATGCAAGCGCTATAATATAAAACTCCATATTTGCTTTTCTTTCCACTGCAAAAAGCATCAGCGCTGCAATATTACTATATTGTGTGTCTGCGTGAGTGTGTGTGTTACACAGTAAGTAGGTAGGTATAAGCTAAATATGCTTACAATCTGAATTCCCGTGTACATATTATATTAGCGACCTAATTAATTCAGTGGAGAGTCAGTAGGGCAACAAGGGTTGTACCTTTGTACTGCTGAATATACCGGGTCAACTCTTAGGAAAACGAAACACTTTAATTACTTAATAAGTTATTTTGCAAATCCCGTAAACTATAGTAAAGAAAACCGAACACTGTTGTTTTTGTTTTTCTTCTGCACAGCTAAGTTTAAAAAACAATCAAGAAATCGTTACAAATAATGATTTTATAAAGTCTCGTCAAGTAAACGAGCGTTGCGTGAGAAAAATGCGGCGGCCGAACGTTGCTTTAAAATTGCGGAATGAATGAGCACCCGGTATAATTAGTAACTGGCTAAACTATCGCAGTAAGAGGGTGCCATATTTTCTCCGTTTCGCTTTTATATTTGTCGCATTACGCATTCCGAGCCTTATAAATTTTTTAATTATTTATGCATACGTGTGTGTCCGTATATATTTACATACTTAATACGCGTTCAATTAATGGAAATATGTATAAAATAATAAGTACGCAAGAGTACGTACAGAATAAATTTTTCTCTCGCGCGCGTCGCTGTTTGGTTTTTTGTGAGAGCGCGGAGGCGGCGGGGGGCGGCCAGGCGAAAAAAAAAACATATATGTGGAAATGTGTGTGTGGAACCAGTAACGGGTGTATTTTATGTTGTCATGGTGGGACACGCGACTTCGCATGACAGACGGTTTATTACGAGAAGATAAGATCTGCAAGTGGTCAAACTTGATGGTAACAGTGACTGTACTTTTAGCTGCTATTACCCTGCGTTGAAGTTGCACCTTGTTTTATGCCGCTGCAGCAGCTTACGGAGAAGCCTTTGCTTATTGCTAACAGACAAACCGAAGGGATTTTTATGCAATCACCAGCATTTCCAAATGTTAGAATAGAAAAAAACAAAACGCACACAGCCGCAAACACACAAAATTCACATATATTTTCGGCCGTTTGTAGTTGTTATACGTAAGTGAAAAAAGAGCGATGGAATAAAAAGAACAACAAAGGGAGCGACGTTTTTGTGTTTATAAATGGGGGGCGGCCGAGGTGGTTGTCGGGGGTAACGTGTGCCGCACCGGCACGCTTGTCCAGGATTGCGATATGAACGCAAAAAGTGCGTTTAACGTTTATCGATCCCAACTATAGTCCGTTTTCAAGGTTTCTTTTTGTGTGCATGAGTTATGATATTAGGAATTTGTTAATCAGCTAAATACGGCGCTCGTCAAGCGGGACGCGAAGCAAAAAACATGGACGTCCCCGAATTTCGCCGAATAGCATGCGGAAAGTGATGAAAATGGCCCATTAACACGTATTAAATTTGATGCATGCCTTTAACGGTTTAGATGCTATTGATTATGCATTACTATTTAGCAATTTAATCCCAAAGTCCTGCATGTATAAATAATATACGAGCCAATTTTCCAACAGCAGACGTTTCTCCCTTTATTCGCAACCGGCACAATCTAAGTGAATGCAAGTGGAAGTTATAATTGCAATATACGGACTGTCGGAATATTTCGATATGGAGCATCGTCTTTACGGGTCAATTGGGATTTAACTTATTACGTATTATTACATATCCTCGTCGATATTTGCAGAATATTTAATGTACTAATGAACGTCTGAAAGACTGGCGGATGGAGGCCATTGATTCAAGTCGATGCCGGAGATGAAAGTAAAGGAGGCAAAGTGCTTGCGGTCGAAGGAAAAAGCGGCAACCTTTTCGATATTTTAAATGTAATTTAGAAAATTCGCATTCGCGTACAAAAAGGACGACAGGTAAGCCATGAAATTTGACCATGTATTATTTTTAAATTCCTAATGTAAATATTATTCAATTCATTAGGGCAAAAGCGAATGCGTACGCCGGAAACAGTTCCCTTGACGATTCGCAATAACTGTTACATCGGGGAGTCATTCATTAACGAATGCGAGAGAGCTGACGCCGCCAACCAAACCGACGACCATTCCGGTGCCGAATATTCGAAGCTCCTTGTTTATTTAATGTGTCGCCCCTCATTGTCATCTTGCCTGTTAGTGCTCTCGTATTTTTTTGTCTTAAGGGCTCGAGAAAGTCTTTGTCTCTTAATGAAACCCCAATTTGCAGAACTGTCGTTCTCGCAAAATACACGACAAATTTCGTCATTTATTTTTCATGAACTGCGTTGAAATTACCGAGAGGAAAAATTAAAAGCAAAAATGGCTAATTAAAAAAAAATCGGTAACAAATGCAACACAGTATAGCTGCGCCGACTAATTGGACCAAATTATGCGTCCGCCCCCTTAACGCGCTCTCTTCGCGCGGCATTTTCTCAGCAGACAACTCCGGTCGGCGAATGATTAAGTAATGACTGCATCGGAGTAACCATTTTCCGCATGTTTTAAATGCTCAGGTTTCGAAGGAAGTTTTGCGCGAGTAGACACATACGTCGGTTGCACCGAGGAGCCCGGCGCCTTCGCACACTTCAACCCACCTACAGTTTCACCTATACGAATTACCGAGTCAGGATCGCTCTACATATTCATGTGCTCTATGCATACATGTACCTGTTGCTAACAACTATAAATTGTCTGGATAGGTAAACGCGAAACACGGAAACATTGCTATTCTCCGTGGCAATATTTCAACACACAAATCCGACCGAAATAAAATCATATAGGTGGCCGGAAAACTGAGGCTACGCATGTATACCATACGTGTTGCGTTCATTTATTAAATCAATTTCTTTCAGCGGCATATATACACACACACACACACAGCCAGAGAACTGTTTTGACCCGAGCTCTCCTCAAGCACCACTTTTACGACTACTTTTCCGGTAAGTATAAGCCACGGATTTATAATGTCGATATCGCCCTTAGCGGAATACATTAATCGTATACCACTTACACTGCTGCCGCCGACCAACGACATTCTTATCGCTGTGTTTTCATCGAAAACTCTATTACGTATAGTATATACTTGATGATTGGAATCATTAATGAATTAGAAATAAATTCGGATACAGGGCACTTCGAAACAAAACCGGAACAAAAAAAAAACAAAAAATGAAATTATCCCGGCGAAAAGAGCAAAAGGAACAAAAAAAAAACCTAGAAAAAGCAGCTTAAAATTTGTCAGTAGGATTTTCCACAACCTCTGTGCACACGAAAAATGTCATTATGTAATATATTTATATTTATGAATACATCAGCGAAGGGCTGAAATGGAGCGTGGCCTGAGTGTCGCAAATATAGGACTTACGGGGGCGGCTGGGCACCGTAACCGGCCGGATTTCATGTTTTACGACTGGCCGGCACTTGATGATTTATGATAATAAAAATAAATAAATAAATAAATGACGGATGTCGGCGGAATGGAGAGTGGCCCTGTTCGGATGGAATTGTCATTTCGTGCGGCCACGTGGAATTACCCGGCTTACATAAATAATACAAAATCAACATGCGTTTGTGTGTGCGTGCACGTTTGTGTGTGTTTGTGTGTGTGCTTGTGCGGAACAGAAACGCCACTACATGAATAAATTAGTAGTTTTCGGTGTTTTCATATTATTCAGCATCGCGCGCCGCCCCCATCGCGTTCCTGATCATTTCCACTCAATTATTATTAAATTTATGGCGCGGCGCGTTCGGAAAGAGCGAGTTTGCGATTGCGAGTCCCGTATGAAAGTTCGGCCTCAGCTCTTTTCGACTCTGTGTGTGTGTGTGTGCAAATTTTCAGATTTGCCCACGAACTCGCCGGTCGTGTTCCGTCGGTGTACGTTTAATTGTTAACTAATTTATTCCGCATAGCTTCTTGTGTGCATGTGCCGTACGCATCTCGATATTCCGGCAGTTGGAGCGCGCGCGGGGGCACCAAACGCGAACAAGCAACACGTTCCGTGGCGTGCACCTCGTTGTGTGTTTCGAATTCGAATACGTGTCTTCTGCTCGAGTCCGCAAACAGCTCATGATCACATTCGATTTAACGCACACACTGGCAGACACACGAACACGAAGGGCTTTCGTTTCTAAGACAATATGGAAAACACCGAAGGAAGATTTTTCCCGCAAACTTATGCCGTGTCTACCAGGTTTTAGGGCCACCCCTGTTAGTTTTTTTTTTTTATATTTATCAACCGATTTTATTGAAATTTGGTAGCCATTAATCAATCATTTAATCAATTAATTAGGTAGCCCTAAAACCGTGTTCTCTCAAACCATTACAATCTTAGTCTTAATTTCACTCCAGCAAGCAAAGTTTTATTAAACTATTCCTTTTTATGACATTAACAATTTTTTATTTCGTAAAAATGATCAAATTTTGAATTGCACCGATAATGATAACCTGGTATGTTGATATAGTTATTAAAACAATGTGAAATATAAATTTCAAGCAGAAATTGATATGCGTTTTTAATGTGAAAGCGAATGCGAGTGAACGAGGAATGCATTGTAAATGTTTATTTTTTTAACAAACCGGAAATATTTTTGCGCGCGTCGAAACTGCAACAGTTTTGTGCGTCCGATGCACTTGAGTGCTTTCGACCCTATTAAAAACGACGTCAATAAAGTACAAACACAATAGATATATGAAAATGATTATAACACGCATTTATAGTGCTATAGCTATTTCAATTACTGGCACTGTACCTGAAAACGGAAATAGTAAATGTGGAATATAAGCAGCCTATATGCGACCGATGTATGTATAATATGCAGTGTGCGGCATAGGTGAGTACACCTACCGCACACATAATGTATAACCCACGCAGAGAACGAAAGGACAAATTTAGATACTGAAAGCGGCAATATTACCGAGGCATAGTTATTGTGATTAATTAAATGTCACGACGTTATCTAAGTTATCGATTGGCGCCGCTACTATTATTACTACAAAGAAGAGCCGAGCGTGGATCAATAGCACAACTGCTGAGTAATTAAGTTATAAAATTATGTTCCGTTTTGCCCGTCCGCCAGTTGCGTAAACTGACAATATAGTGCGGCGAGTCAGGTTAGCCAGTGTGTTAATTGAGTAATAAATAAGTGTTAGACCGGGTAAAAGTAATTAGTGTAAATATGTGGAACCGGTAAAATAATAGCGGATCAATAATATGGCGAGAGCGTGCACAAATCCCGATGGGCTTCGTTCGCCTTCTCTCTCTCTCTCTCTCTCTCACTCGCGCGCGCCCACGTCCAACGGGGGCCGCTGTTTATTTTTGTTTATTAAAAATGCAGCAATAAGTGTTGTCAGTGTGTTCCGGAACTTAATAACAGCGGTCGATAGTAATTGCTTTGTGTTAGTATGCGCAGCGTATGCCCCGTTTTTTCGTGTGTTGTTGGCCCTACCTGTGGTTCCGCGAACACGTTACAGGGCACAGGCATACCGGGAAACCGGACAGGGAAAAAAAAATGCTGAGCATTCGTAAATTTCATTTCGCGTTGCGAATCACTGTGAGCGCCGCGCCGCGCATTCTTTGCGACGATCTTCGCAGTCTCGAAAAACAACGTTTGACACGGAGGTCCATCGAGACAGAGCGGGAAAGCTCTCGGGCTGCGGAGCGCGGAGTAAAAGCTCGCTCGCGATGCATACGGCTGTTTTACGGCGCGCAATTTCCCCTTTGCGAATTTCTGTTTTGCCATACGCGGCCCTCTATAACCGGGGCACTATACGCGATTCCATTTCGCATGCACACAGGAAACAGTCAGCATTATCCGTTTGTGTTATTTTATAACAATCATACATGAAATGCCTACAACTATTATGTTTATATGCTACCAGTATACGCCGCTTGTTTATTCGGAGTTAATTAAATATAAATTCGGTAGTTTATTGTAAATGTGTTCAGTATCAGATAGAGGCTGTACGGCTGTACGGTTGTGTGTTCCAAGTGCTTCCATCCTGCTGGTGCCTTCTGCTCATCCTATCTGACCCTATACATGCGCTGATAATAAGCAAGTTTCGAGACTGGGGCAAAATTAGGCGTCTTTGAGAATCCTCGCCCTCGCCGTCGCCCTCGCCCCCCCACGAACGAAAGAAGAAAACTAAGAGCGAGCAATCTGCAAAGAGCGCACTGCATCCGATGATTTATGCTGCACGATGCACGCAGTCTAATTTCGCGAGTATGCAATCTCGTTGAAGGGAATGCATAATTTGTTGTGTTGTCCGAGCGAGCCGGCTTTTTCTATTATTCCACGCTGCTGTGCGCGTACTTAACGCAAATTAAAGGAGTCGCTAAACTGACGACTGCAATCGATATGAGTGCCGGAAGCAGTACTTTATATTCACAAGACCGGCTATTTAATTTCTCATGCAAAAACGAAAATGAAATTTACAATGCGCGTATTTGTACGCATTGAATTATTTCCCTGGAGCCGATATGTAAAATGCAGACCAAATGCAAATCTCTCTTACTTTCGCGTCGAAAATGTTTCAATTAAAAAGAACGCAGTTTTAAAAGTTAGTTTCAGTTATTTGTTAAATAAACAAAAAAATAAAATAAAAAAAACAAGCTTTTATTTTCAGTTGCAATTTTTTTAAATGACAACATAAAAGATAATTTTTCGATTTGAGTATATTTAAATTTCAATTACTAGACTCGAAATTGCAGCGTTTTATGGCTGCAGTTCGCAGACAAACTGCAGATTTCGCTTCGGCTTTCCAGCGAAAAGAAGCGAATATACTGAATATTAATCAGGAGCGCATGAAGTTTACATTTCGAAAGGAAATGGCATTTAATGCGATGCTACATGGCGAACAATGCTCGCCAGTTTCGGAAAGCAACCTCTGACGCTTCTCAGAAATAATTTCGCGGCGGAAAAATTCGGCGAATCGTTGCGCGGGAATAAAAGAAAGCCCTCGGTCGAAATAAAGAGACCATTTGTCAGGCGTGCAATTAGACTCTAATTGAGTACCTATCTCATAAGTTATGTAGTGTTTACTCGAAGCTAAGTTTTGCCTTAAAACAAATCCACTTACAGCTAATTTATGAGACACTCCAACCGTACATTGTTCGGCGGAGAGCCATCAGATGTAATCAATTCCTGCTGTTTTTAATTGCACTGCTTTATTTTAACATAATAAAGCACCGTTTGCGGGCTTTTCAGGTTGCCATTCATGCGTGTAACATTTTTCAAAAAAAAAAACAACATCAAAAAAAATGGAAACGAAATGAGCTCCCGTAAAAAGCGGGATTTATTTGGAAAAATAACGCGCGAAAAATAAACGACAACAGCCATAAATTGCGAGCTTCATATTTGCAACAGGTACATTATAAGTAAATCATTTGCGCGGCTGCTTGTTATAGGAGACCGCACGATGATTTCCGTGTGCGGTGTCACATTACAAATACATCCGACGACGCCGAAGAATGCGATTAATAAAAGAAAAGAAGAAAAAAAGGAAAAAAGAAAAGTGTTTGCAGTCGATGCGTGATGTTGCAGCCTTCCAGAGGCTTTGATCGCGTATATTCAAATATGGCTTTGGTATTGGAATGTATTTGTGAAACAGAATGTGTTTGACTAAGGAATTTTATTTGGCATGGATATCTCACTATGTGCTCAGACACAAGGGGACGAAGACGAAAAAAAAAATGAGTGAGCCCCTTATGCAGCTTTGCAACCAGTGTAAACGGCAAAGCTCGGGCTTTCTTTTTGTCGCCTCTCTGTGAGAATAAACGTCACTTGTTAGAGCCGAGTGGCGCGACAAACGAACAATTGCTATTGATTCATCTCGTTTAATGCGTTTTCTCTGGATGTTATTTTTTTTTTGGCGAATAAGTGAAAACGACATTGCTTTCATTGTGGCGGCCGTTGCCAGGATATAAGTCACGGTGAAAAATAACAATAGGGCACAACACCTACGGTGGCGCAATAGATACGCAGGTGCTTCTTCTGTTAGTTGGCTGCTGTATTTAACGACAACCATTAGTCTGCATCAACAGCAATGCTTTAAGCAACAAAACATACCACATTGCAACTAAGACTTCGCCACCGTATAACACGCTAAATAAGGAAACGTTAATCTTCGTAGAGAACTCTCGAGAATGTTGCGAAACAGGTCTTGCGAAATTGCTATCGTTGCAGACTTCTGTGCAGATTCCATTTAATCATACTTATCAAATTTGATTATGTAATGGCTATTAAATCGGTTTCTATTTCTATTCGATGTAATAATTCTATTCATTGGCTCTGCAATCGTTTGTGCTTTGAGAACGAAGTGATCGAAATTGCAGTTCGGTTTTTTAAATACATTTATACCAACCCCCGAAAAAAATCGCGATTTGTTTTTTTGATTAATGAGTGTCGTGCAATTAGTTTAAATTTATTTGGTCGTCGTCGGTTCGCACGGCGTTCGCAAGCAGTCTAAATAAATTTGTAAGCGCCTTAAGTGCTGAATGTATCGTGTGATATAATGCACTTAATACATTTTCGCAGGAACGTCGCAATCGAGCCGGCTTGCCACACTGGAGGGCTTTCGAAGGAAGAAATAAAATTAAAAGCTATCATCGGGGCGATGCTGTTTATTAGAAAAGTTGAAGAACGACACCTGTTTAATTATCCTCAAAATAGGCACCTCGTTGAAAGTAAACTGAGATGAAGGCGCTTGAATTTTGTATGAAACTGAATCCTTCAAAAGAGAGCCAAGTTCTACAGAGAATCCTTTGTAGCGCTCTTTGTAGGTACGTGAGTCGGCAGGACCGAAAAGAGGGAGCCAAATACCAACGCACAGCGTTATAATCGGGACACGCACGGAACGTATGTGGGGCCCATCATGCTATTCCGTACGCGGTCCGATGTACCGCACGCAGTTCGCCGTTCCGTACGCAGTCCGCCTTTTTCTGCAAAACGGCCAGCAACCTTCATTTTCGAAGCCCAATACGTGGCATTCGTGCAACAGAGCTGAAACATTAATGGACAACTGTTTATTGGTTTGCAAGCAGTCCGGTTAATTTACGGGTTTACTTTGAAAACAAAGGATCCACCTCTTGATCTCGTTTAATGACATTACAGCAGACTCGATTAGAAATTTTTACTAAACCAACACTACCCTTCACTACCCTTTGAACCTTAACACTCGAAATTTCGGGGAAGAAAACAACCAATTAATCTATATTTATTATACTATCTATTCGATGAATAAGAGCGCATACAGGAATGATGACAAAATGATAACATGTTTTCATGTAATTGGAATAAATCTCAAGTTGCGAACAAAAAGTTAACTTTTTCTACTTAATATTTAAAAGAGAACCAAGTTTTAACCTAAATTAAAATTAATAAAATCATTCTTCATGTTTGCCACAAATTTGATATACCCTGTACGTGTAAAAATATAGATTACGGAAATGTTTATCAAAGCAGGTATGGAGAGGATATGAGGGATGAATACTCATCGCGTCTTCCGGAATAATAATAAGCAAGTGCGCTGTCATCGATCAGTTGCCGCAATGCATTTTGTATAATGTCGCAGATCAAGTCAACAAAAGATAGATGAATGAGTGTGCACCTCTGCACACACACCCACTCACACAAAAACGCACACAATCACATCCGCCCCACATACAGAGTGTAATGGAATATCCATTAAGCAGCGAAATTACTGGCATCGGATTATTTAGTTTTAACTGGGTTCGTGTAAAGTGATCGCGGAGAGAATCATCAAATGCGAAATTGTACTTTAAAGAGACCGCGAGATTATAGGAAAATTCAAATAATTTTATCGCACACCCTGTATTACACGTGCAGCTGCAGGGAAGCGCTGGATGCAATTTCGGGTTGGCTGAAAAATAGTTAAAGTTGTCGCTCTCGCGCGTTCCCTTTATGCTTTCCGATGTCATATCGTAAATGAACGAGCATAAATTTATACCACCGCGGCAAGCAATGGTTCTACTCGCAAATAAATAGAGCATTTGCATAAACACCTATAGAGGGAGCAAAGCAGAGGTCATAAAATAAGTCTTGATTCCGATATGCTTACATAAAAACCGTATCGAAATGTATCGGCAGCAGCGGTGGCAGCAGCTGAAATACTATAAGGGCGGCATTACGCAGTAATAACAGTTCGTAGTGCAAATTTAAAAAGACAAAGAACAAAGAGACGCGTGTTATTTTACTCGTTTTATTTTTTATTTTTTTCTCTCTGAGCGTTCCGTTTTTACCAGTAATAACGTTGATGAGCTAATGCGACAAAAGGAACAGTCAATGAGTGAGCACAATGTATGGAACAATACCTGTGCCGGTCGGCAGTGGCGTGAGTGGCGCACGTTTATCTTGGAGAAAAAGTAACCTTATTCAAAACATTCATAATCTAATGAAATGGCTAACAAACATGCTATTCGAAATGCAAATGGTAGCGCTTAGCGAGTTTTAAAAGCTCTTCGGGCTCGCACACACGCATATACACACATGCACACACACTCACAAGAACACACACACACACACACACACACATGCAGAGACGGGAAGAACCGCCAGCGCTCGCTTGACGAGGGCGAAAAATATGATCGATTATCAATTGGGTATGGCGCATGCAGCCGTAAAGTGGCACCTTGTTATACTAGGCGGTTAAGTGTCTGCAGATAAAGAGGGTAACCTGATCAAAAGTTTGTTAAGCGACTCGGAAGCAACGGCGAATTATTTCGCGGAAAGTATACGATTACTTCGCAAGACAAATAGGTACGCAATTGCGTCGTTTTTTGTTGCACGAATCAAATTATGCAAATTATTTTATATTCATTACCGCGGGTGCTGCATAATTATTTGCCGCCCGCGGTAAATGTGGAAATTGAAAAAATTGCACTAATTGCACAGGTAAACCACAATTAGTTAATTCACCAATCACATCCTACTCTCGACAAGAACTTTTACCGTACCTATACACAAAAAAGAAATTTGTAAATTTACTTTCAATTATTTTTAATAATTACTTTATCACTAAAGAATTTCCTAGTTTTTTTTTTATTTGCTAAAAAAGGCCCTTATTATATAATATATCAATCAAAATATGTCAACAATTCGCACTAGGTTCCCGAGCGCCCTCCCTCTATATATTTGTGTGTGTGCGTGCGTGCATGCGTGCGTGCGTGTGTGTGTGTGTGTGTGTGTGTGTGGAGCCGTAAAGCGGCATTAGGTTAAGCGATACAATTCCGTCGGTAACACGTTTATAATTAATACAGCATTATAGAGACCCTGCAGAATATTATTATTTATATCTTCATCTGGCATGCAAGCCTGCCAAGGCTATAACGAACGCCACAGTTACTTTCGGTGGGCAATAAAACAGAACAACGTTCGGTCTCGGTCACACCGAAAGACGAAAGTTAATTGAATTAAACAGTATTTAGGTTGATAGCTGTTTCGAAGCATAACTTTGCTAATGGTAACGACGACGCGTTCGCTTTGAATAATAATAAGAAGGCATCGTTTTGCGCGGGGAGGCTCGAGGGTTGCCTCTTTGCGCGTTACACGAATTGAATGCGCCGCTCGGAAAAACCGAGCCGGCAAATGAAGAACAACCGCGGCTGCATGGATGCCGACGAGATACACGGAGACGTCGGCAGCGCGGTGCAGCGCAGCCACCCGTTTATTCGCTCTGCGGCGAAGATATAACAATAATAAAGTGAGTCCGGCATTGTAAAATATCGGCGGCAAGGTAAAGTTTCCGAGTTGCCGGTCTTGCCTTAATTGGTAGCGTGTATCTAATTTGTGTACTGCTCTGGGCGTACATGTTCCGCACCGGCGTGGCGGTATGCGGGGCTTATTTTGCGAGAGATGCCAGCCCGGATGACTTGCCTTTAATATCGCTAATACTACCGAAACATACTTTCATCGCGAACAATAGACGTGCTGCGTAGACCGCGAATGTAATGGGGGCGGGGGGGTGGGGGGCGGTTTCGAGCAATCCGCATTTCGAAACTTCGTTCGTAGGAGCAGGCAGGCACATCGCCATGGACGTCTCCTTGTTCTATTACTCCTTTAAACCTATTACACGCATGCAGATACGCACAAGCACACACGCACGCACGCACACATTAATAGTGATACGGACGGTTGTACGTTTACGTGTTGTTGTTGGATGTGCACATCTATTGCATTGTGCTCCATAATTAAATATTTCCGTCCTCCGTTTCCGCATTGTAAATAGTTTATTAGTGTTGCGATAAGTTTTCCAATTAGTTGGACACTGACATGTGCATTACTTGGCGCGGACGAACTTTAAAGCAAGACGCGACGCCGAAGCAAGCTTTTCGAAAACTTTCCGATCATGGCCTAATTATGCGCGAGTATTATTTAATTATTTCGTTAGCGTCGCGACCAGCGCAACACCTGATCCGATCGCCGAATACAAGCGCAACCTCTATTAGATATTTAAAGCGGTGTTCGCGCTTCGTGCGGGCGTTTCATTCGCGCACACACACACACCCACACACCCACACACACAAACACAACCAAAAAAGCGCATACGCACATACCGTACCCAAAGTGAACACGACTCTAAATGCATTCAACGTTAAAACAGTTTTTGTTTACGGGGTGCCTGGCTGCATTCTCTGGAGTGGTTCGATGAAAATTTTGTGAATATTTAACTCGTTTTCAGCTACACAGCTTATATTTGCCTTGCATGGTGCGCTCACCGATGGGAATATAGTTTACAAAGTGAAAAAGCAATTTAATGTCGAGCGTTTGTTTGTTTGAAAATTCTTTTAATATTTCGTTAGTATTACGGTCTCGTTGTAATTCGCTTTTAATAATTAATAGACGCAACGCGCCCTATTATTTCATGCCTGTTTATACACGTCGGCAACGGCTCCACGATGTATCTGCACAACAGTACGGCAGTACGGGGGGGAACATGCACATCCACACATGGGCGCGTAAGCCCATAAAGAACGGCATACCTGTCCCGCTAAATACATGCGCGATATACGGATGATGTACGTTGATGGTAGCGAAACTGTGCGAAAACAGTGCATAAATATAATTAGGACATCGGCGATGGCAATTAATGCGCGGACGTTGCGCACGGTAAACGTACAAATTAAATGAACTCATCAGATATAATTATGCGATCGGTATTCGTGGATTCTGCGAAGGGTGGCAAGTATAATGAAACAACTGCAACGAGAAAGCTTTCGCTGAATGCTGGCGCGAACGCGAAAGTCAGAGCTTAATTACTCATGCGTATTATATGCCGCAAGCCCATGAAAGTAATACTAATTAATTTAATTATAAATAACACGTTCGCGTATACAGGATGTTTAAGTTTTAATTTACGAGAACTGGACGCCGCACTATAAAAAGCGGTTTTTTGTCCTGGCAAATTTCCACTGTTGTCTGTTTCCGCAGAGCATTTTTGAAAGCTTTTTTTCTGATTGGTGTTTTTTTTCTACGATTGATAAAAGTTATTAAATATTCAACAAATGCCAACGGAAAAAAAGCAGTATCCGACGGCTGAGAGCTGTTAATTAGTCCGCGCCGCCTCTTACACTTCATCGAATGAATTCTCGCGTAAATATTTCATTGCAATTTGCCGGCGCGTTTTCACGTTCGCAATACATAAATTATTAGTACACAAGACGAGGAAGCTGTTTGTCAGTTAGTTGTGCAATTGACCCTCGCTTGTTGTAAAGTCAGCCAGAAGGGCGACCGAAATGTTTCGCCCCAAGTTGGATAGCCTCCGCTGAGTAATTCGGCGACGGCAGCGGCAATGGCAGCGGCGGCAAAGTCAGAAGCAGCGGTGACGGCACTGGATACTTACAACAACCAGCAGCAGCAACAGCAACAAAGTTACACATTGGAGGGGAGACACCGGACTGCATCTATACAGGGCAATCATTATTACCTACCTATTCGAAGGATGAATATAGATTATAGGCACTAGTAATTAGGTCATATCGTAGGGGGCATTGCAGTGCTATTCGTTTTTTTAATTTTTTATTGAATGATATACATTGTGACCCCTCCATTTTAAAGCAGGATTCAAATTGTTGGCATTTTTTGTATTTTTCGCTAATAAGTTTACGATCGCACTGTACATACTACGTATAGATCTATATTAGAACAACAGGAGCAGCACAGTATTAGCGGTAGTAGCAGTAGCAATAGCAGCGTGTATGCTTCATAAAGTTTTAATACTAGTCCCTGCAAACTAGTTGCGTTTCGTTTGATAGAGGCAAGCACAGAGCACGCTGAGCCGTCGAGAAGTTCCTAATATTTCCTCTTTTGCCGCCCCCGCGAACTAATAGTTGTGCCGGAGCGGCATAACGTATACACATAGGAGTGATGATGCTCGGTTGCCACTCTCCACTCCTGGCTGTTGGCACACACCGTCAAGCGAAAGATATTGTGCGGCGAACATTCTCACATGTATGCGACGGAGGCGGCAGCAGCGGAGGCAGCCGTATCAAAGAGGAATGCGATGTATTAAGGGGTGCGCAAGCCGTTCGCTTTGTTTTATTTTTTTCGCGCCGCACATGCATAAACCTTTGCGCCCTAAGCACGAAAGATAACAAAACAAAATGGAAATATTACATAACGTAAACATTTTAGTGCAGAAACAACAGACTGCTTCATCTGATTTTTTTTTTTTTTTATTTTTTTTTCACCGCCGCTGCCGTTGATTTTCAATGACGGCACGGAGTTCGAATATTAGAATTATTAGCGAAAGCTCATCGTGTTCCGCTTGGCATTGATTCTTTGTTGCGCACATAATGTATGTAAAATTGCAGTCTGCTAGTGAAGGACTCACTCTATGTGTATGCAGTATTTTATCGGTTCGAACTTTCAGCGGTGCTGACGGAGAATTTCCCGGTGGAAATTATAAAAGCGATTTAAAATTGGTGCCGCGGTAGCGGCAGCAAGCAGCCGGAGCAGCGTTGTATCGAAATTAAGACAATTCGACTAGCGGTTCCTCCACTCGAAAGGTTTAACGACTGAGTGACACAACACAAAACAACACAACGGCGGCAAAAAACCGTATAGCTGGGACGCAAAAAAAGTAACACTAGCAGCAGTAGCAGTGGCAGCAATAAGAAAACTTCGAGGGGGAGAGTTCAAACAATCTAATAACAACAATGTAAACAGGCCCGTACACACTGGCACATTTCCACCCGCAAACAAAGGGCACGAATTGTTATTGTTTTTTTTTCTTTCGTTTTGTGTGCGATTTGTGTGCAGACAGAGCGGTCCATCCGAAGTATACAGGGTGTTGACGACGGCCGTTGCAGCAACAACAACAAAAAATTGCAAACTCGCGAATTGTAAAGGGATGACAGTACCGACGGCGCGTCACTTTTCACTCAACACCCAGTTGTGCACGCGTATACGCCACACACAACCGAACAACGGTTTTCCATTTTTTCCTCCGCTTTTCCTCCGATTGACGGCCCGACGGTGCATTAAAATGTTGCGTCAACGTGTTCGGTTTTCCGCACGTTCCGCCGGAATTATTCAATTCCGCGAATAATTGTCGCCGCTCGCCGCCCAAAAAGAAACACCCGTGCGACCGCTACGTGTGTGTGTGCGTACGCGGGGCCGTTTCGGGAGGCGGCGCGCGGGGGCCGATAGTGGCGCGCAATGATATTTTACATCCATATTATTGATTGTGTTTTAATTTACTGCGGAATTAACAACTGCGTTTCAATTAACAGCATCAGCAGAAAGCCCCATGGCGAATTGGACGATTCGCAAATTAAAATAATAAATGAATGTACGTGCGTACAAATATGATGCGTATGTGCCCACCACCACATCGACGCGAGCGAACTGAAAGCTTCCGTTCTAGATTGCTGTGTAACCCGAACACACCGTGACAGTAAAACAACAATCAAGATTATACAAAAACAATACACCTGCGAGTGTATAGGCCGCTCGATGCCATAAAACACATTTACCTGTTTTGTTGTTGCAATAACGTTTTTTGCGAACAATTTTTTTTTTATAGTTTTTCCATTTATTATTTGCATTGGCGCATTCGGAATGGCGGCCGGTTCGTTTCGCATTGGACTGCAATTAACTTATAAGCAAACAGGGGGGTGGTTGATTTGCCGATTTGCCGCCATGCACGATCGCTGCCGCTGCTGTGCCAACTTGACGCACACAATCGGCCGACGGAGATCTCGACCAACTATTTATATGCACGCACTATGCGACATGTCCAGGAGCCAAATGTTACTTGGCCGGAAACCGGAGGCATCCCTTATCACGGTCAATTTAGCGCTGTATTCCGTTGCCGCTTGCCGGAGACGTCAATCTGCACTGGTAGCGACGCTGCACATGTATACGTACGTCCATACGTATTCATGTTCGGGACTAATCTACCACCCGGAGGAATAAATCCAATCTGAAAGTTTATAGAAATTCCGCCGAGGAGAAATTAAGAAACAATGAATCCCGTTGTTATTCAAAACAGCTTCCTTGTGAAGGCCAGATTAGTCGGAAGAAGTTGTGATAAGTGAGATAGGTTTATTCGCATCCGGGCATGATTTCCCTCAGGATCACACGTGTACACGTATTGTTATTTGCTTCTCCTTCGACTAACGTTCGCCGTGAATGTGTGTGCCGCTGCCGCACGACTGTGGAGGTGTTCTGCGAGCGCGAGTGCGGTGGCTCCGGCTCTGCGCAAGAAGAAGACGTCCCATTTAATATCGAAGAGAAGACTGAGACGCGGACGCGTCATAAAGGATCTTAATGAAGACTTTGGAAAGCACCGACCAGACGACTATTTTATTCGTTCCGCCGTTTTTAATGCAGCAACGGCATTAACGGCAGCAAGGGCGGCGCCATCGCGCACCGGAAACATCATTGCCAATTGGAAAATTGCTAATGAACTTCAAAGGAATTTCCTTCGAGATGAAATAAGGCAAGCAAGAAAGTATATAAAACATGAAAGGCAAGCCTCGAGGAACCGCAACGTAAGAATAATCGCTTCGCAGGCAAAAACCGCGCGCCGTGCGCAGAAATTAGGTATTTTACATTGTGCGTTACGACGCGAGGGCCCCGCGGGCTTTCGGAGGAGCAGCGGCATTATTTAAAAACGACAAGCGCACACACATGCCAATATTGAAATGTAACCGTCGGTGCAGTCGCGGAAACAATTTCAAGTGGCCCGCGGGCTCTGCTCGCACAGAGACGAACTCGAGTACACAGAACAGTCGGTCGGCTCACCGATGTGAGTCGCGGGAAAACTTCGTCCTCTCCGCAAACCCGCACACTGAGAGATACGCGCGAGTCAACCAGGCCACTGTGCCCGTGCACAGTGAACGTTAATGCGAAAAGTATACAGGCGAACGCACGTCGCACACAGAGCCCAATGCAAATACACCATTGCAATCTGCAAGTAGCTAGCTGCAGTACATGCGGGGACACTTCGCTTCGACTAACTTAAATCATCTGCACACAGACTACGAGTAGCTGTATGCCGATGCAAATGCACCTGCATATATGTACGTAGGTGAAATTCGGAATCCCGTAATTACCGTAATGACATCATGCACATGGATTCTGTGCTGTGCTGTGCCGTTGAGCAGTAAGTTCCGTGCTCTTGGGAAGTTCGCTCGGTCCGTTAATAAACACATAATAAAATGAATGGCAGCGCGCACACATAAGCGGCGTGAGTCGATTACTAAATATGCCAATCGAACCGCAGCTATTATCGTTATTCCGTGTGCATAATCATTGTTTCGCAGCCGAAGCATGCACACGCAGTGATAATCACATTAACAAACCCAATCAGTCTTAAATAGAAACAATTACGATGCGATTATGCGTGCACAGGGTTGGACTTTGAGCCATTTCGGATTTGCCCGCTTTAAGCGACTTATAGACGAATACACGTATACGAAGTGCACCGAAATCATTGCTTATTATTCGTCCCGGTAATTAACTGATTTATCAACCCATATACAAATTGTATTATATTACACTGCTATGGAAAAAATAAAATAAAACAAAACCAAAAGGGATTTCAAGTGATTCTGTCAGTTTTTTTTTTTTTTTTTGCTAAGAGAATGAAACCATCCCTAATTTGCAGAAAAAACAAATTGCCTAAATTTGGCCCAAATTTGGTCAATAACTAAATCCCCACGGAATGTGTATTGTCTTTAGCCGGATAACCAACTAGTATCTATGAATAGATAGTGTTTTTCCGCCGCCGCCGCCGCCACTGGATATGGCAACATGTGATTTATTCAATTCGCAACCCTCGTGCGTAATTTCTTAGCCAACGCGAATGGGGTTTATTATAAAATGTGGAAAATATACATCCGAAGAAACTGTGCCAAGAGTGTCGGCGGCACGGAGGCTGGCGACGGCGGCGAATGGAGCTTTCGAGGGCTGGCGACTGGCCGCACGTCCTATTAAGCCGGTGGCTACGACTTAAGATTTTTCTTAAGATTTCACATAGGAAGTTTGTCGTCGGGTCCTGGCGGGACCGTAAATGAACTCATACAGGGTAATTCAGAAAACACATGTTTACTTAAACATATAAGAAGAAATACGGTTTCTTTTTGTTTGTATTTTATTTTTCTTTTCTTCGTCCGTCATTATGATCACGATTATTACCGGGATACGCTTTAATACAGCGAATTTCTGCTCGCAAGCGCAGCGGTTAAGCGAGATTAGAGGATTACGGAAAAATTGCAGCGATTTATCAAGAAAATGCGGATTGAATTAGGTGGCCTAAGGGGGCAACGCGTAGTGCCGTATGCGGAACGCACAAAAAGACGGACAATTCTATCGGGGGGCGGGCGGTGTAAATGATGCAATAATAAACAGCTGTCGCGTTTAATTACAACAACAAGAGGGAAACTAAACGGTGCAGCACGCGTAATGAAAAGTAGACAAACAGGCGGACACGCTGAAAGATGGATTGCCCGCTTGTTCATTGTCTGCAGAAAACGTTCGTTCGGCGAGAGCGCGGAAAGTTCTCGTCGACTTTAAATTTGATGCGTCGTGGCTGGCGCGCGCGCGTCGAAATTTCTCCGGGCGTCGTAAACTAAATTAATGTCGAAAGAATCTATCACTGACCGCTCCGCTTATAATTGCCTCCGTTTCTTCGACTCGCCGAGCATTCCGAGCGGCGGTGCTGAAAACAAATTTCATTTCGCCACTTCCAACCGCACCGCATTATCCCAATTACCACTCACTAGCGGAGTTCAAATTGCGAATTGCCGGATAAAAAGCATCCCTTTTTAATTATTTCATAATGCTAAGGTTATTGTGCTTGTGCGGCGGCTGCAAATGGTGCGGTATACGTTTCGCACACATAGGCAATCACATGCGGAGCTCATAATTGCTGCGCATATGATAAATTAATTAGTTTTGCACTATACAACTTACAAGCGTATATCGTATGGTGCGCGCGAAGGAATAAAAGCGGTTTTCCGTTATTAGATACCCACTACATTATTACGCATTGTTCGCGCCCAAAACGATGAAAAACAAAACGTGGCGGTATCGCACACTTTGAAAGTCGGGCTTTATATTTGTTACGAAAGCTCGTGCCGTTTAGCCAGCGGCTATGCGGTAAGCGCAACTAGCAATCACACATTATTTAATAACGAGGCAAAAGAATGGGAATACATTTTCCGGCGTTTATTCTACTTCTATTTATGTGCTTCTGTTATATTTACCGAATTTCGCGAGCAAACACATTCGGTTATCAGCGAATATGAAAATTCATTTTATTTTTCAATTTACCCACTATGCGCAACAATTTCAAAGAAACAAAAAAAAAGAGAGTTTTGAATTTAATTAAAAGATGCCGCAGGGCTTTGCCATTTATATAAAAAAAATGAATAAAACAATAAAATTTCGACCATTATCGCATCGAACGATGAGGATGTGAAAAAGTTGCCTCGATAGTAATAGAAAATTATACACAACAGAAGTTTTAAGTTGCCGTTTCATTTTGCGACAATATCAAATTATTACTCCGAGGTTGAAATTAAATTGGTTGCTTGCGGGAAGGGCAATTTTAGAAATTCCCATACTTGCATCCACCCACACATACACATAAATATATATATATATATATTCGGGCAATAGCAGTGGCAAAAGCAGCAGCCAGAGAGAAAGAGAGAGAGAGAGAGTACCATGGAGCTTGTGCAATTTATAAAATTGTTCTTAATTGAAAATGTACGCGACATTTAAAGCGCTTTGTATTTTTGCGAGAGAAATTACAATCAGAAAATCAATTACTCTTTCAGTTTATTTACGACCATTACAAGGCTCACATAATAATGAGTTTTCCTGCATCCGGAAACTTGGCCGGATATGCCGACAAACTGTCTGGCACTCTACCGGCGAAAAGCGATAGCGATCGCGGCAGCGCGCAGGAAAATCAATAGAAAAGACGCAAAATTAAAGCGCTCTGTGAGCGAAACGGTACGAAAGGAACGACTTTTCAAAAAAGCCAAAAAAGAAAAAACGACTTTCGAAGCGCGAAAATTCCGAAGCGAATTTTCGCAGACTTTTCTCGTGCATTGGAAAAAGGGAATTTCTCCGGATACGACGGGTACGAATATTTAGGATGTCCCAATAAAGTCGGGCGCAAGGGTCGCGCCGATTGAACTGTTGCGAATATTGCATTTCGGATCGACAGAAGAAACACAATCAAGGATACAAATGAAATTTATCAAAATCTGCAAGCAAACAAG
Organism: Holobus sp. GC000080; assembly: GCA_030556065.1. NCBI lineage: Eukaryota > Metazoa > Arthropoda > Insecta > Coleoptera > Staphylinidae > Holobus > Holobus sp. GC000080. The sequence goes on from JASKGO010002835.1 coordinate 21,033, forward strand.
AAGCGAACCTTTCAATCAAACTCGCGAATTTGCCATCCATCGATGCCGCGTCCTGCAATCTTCCGCAAGGCCGAGGCCGATACAGACGACACTAAGAATCGCATTCAATCTGTCTATATGTATCTATACATAGATGGAAAGCAAAGTGGAATTTGTTTTACGATCCTTTTTATAATCCGAAAGTGGGCTCGTGTATTTTTTCTGTCTCTTCTAAATATACGTAAGAAGGAGAATTGGTGCATATGATACGACCCTCGAATGAGGAAGGGTCGTTTGATTTAACTCCGACAAAATACATTCTGAGTGTACATTTAAATGACGCGCTTCAGCGACTCTGATTTAGGAATTTTTAAGCTATCAGATCACGGAGAATAGTCTTCGATTCCGTGTTTTCGTTGTTTTATTTTACTTTTTTTTTATTGTTTTATTCGTTCTTCCTCTTTTCCCATGTGTGCATGTGCGCGAGCTGTGTGCATTTTCCGCAAGGCACACGATCGGGCGGCAGTTGTAGCGGGTATAACGAACGTGCGGTGCGGCTTATTACCGTCACGCAGGTCTCCTTTGTTGCAAAAGGACCATCGGCGGCGTCGAATCAATTGTGTTTGGCGGATGCGAGTGCGATCCACGTATGGGCCCCGATTAACCGTGTGCAGCGCAGCATTTTGGCGAACCACCCCTTAGATTTGAATGGCATAAAAAGATTAAAATGACCTTTCGCCACTCCCTTGGTGGCGTATTGGGTTACGCGGGACGCCTCCGATGACGTCAGGATACCTACTTACATCGCCATGTCCTGCCTCCGAATTGATTCTAATTGATATTAAGGACGATTGACGGCGGAATCGTTGACGATAATCGCTCCGGTCGTCTTTCAACTATCCACGACGCGATCCTGTCGACGTGTATCGCGCTGTATCGTCTCCACACAGAGGGTAAACATAAACATTGAAGGGAGGGAGAAAAGGATAGGACACGCAAGCGCGCGCGCGCACCGCACCGACTGCGATTTTCCTCCGACGGTTTTCCGCTTTCCCGCGGCGGCGGCAAGCACGACGCCGACAAAAGACCCATCCGCGACGGCCGAAAAAGAACGCGAACCAGGTAGGCTGCCGTTGGCAGCAGCAGGGAAAAAATCCTTTGTCACCGGCCATTGCATGCAACACACAAATAAATACAATGCCGGCGTCGCCGCCCCCCGCACATACCCGAAAGAAGCGTTTATTTTTATGGCCACGCATTACGGCGTCTTTCCGCGAGCCCCCTTTATTATTATAACTAGGACATTTATATTTTTACGTTAACAGACTGCCAGTACATATTTACCATCATCATTACCTCAACTAAGCGGCATTATGGCCGCTGTATTATCCCGTTCATTCCTTTAGGGCCGCTCGCAGTCCCGCGTGATAAATCACACATTGTATTCATTAAAAACGTAAGCCGCGTTGACAGTAAACAAGAAAAGCCTATAAAAGTAAGTGATGCGATGTTATGTGACAGAAGTATCGCGGTCATCATTCACCCCCGTATTGTACGCACGTAATTCCCGTCCTATATGCTTTTTTATCTATTGCAACAAATAGCGGCCAGGTCCCAGGCCATATCGCTAGTTTATTTGCCTATGTATTTTACCACTTTCGGTGCGGTGCTGCACCGGTAAGTGCGAAAGCTGCGTCGCTCCTGCATTGAAAATTCCGCCGGATTTTAATTAAAACATTTGCGAGTGCGAAGAGAGGAAGACGGAGAAGTGGGAAAGCAGCCGGGGAGACATTTAAAAAATGCCAGTTATGCGGCTGTAGGCTCGCCGGCACCGGGAAATCCGAGCTTAATAAGGGATTCACAAATATTGTATTATCATTTGAGACGACAAAAGTGAGAGTGAATGAGGAGCGACACACAGCATGGTAAATTCCGCAAGTACATCACTACGTTTTGCCGGTGTTCTGCTTTAATGCGAAAGCAGCCGTAAATTATTTAGCCGAATATAATTGGACGTAATTGGCGGTTAAGCAGCACAGAGTGACATAATACAAAAGGCAATAGTTCACTTCTATGACCATCGGTCACGTACAACAATATCATTCATTCAAAGGACGAACCAAAATCAATCGTTGACGCAAGCATTGTTAATTTTTCGTTAAAGGAATCAATTAAATTAAATTAAAAAAATGAATAAAGAAATATTTACATTCTTGATTCGGTATCGATGTTGAGGAATCTCTGTGGCAAATTTAAAGGACCTGGGATTATTAACGTGAGTGGATGTCTCTCACTTGCTTCCATGGGGTTAGAGTAACATATTCTATAAATCAGAGAGTCGACGGTGAGTGCAGTGCGGAGAAACAGGCCGTATAAATGCACGCCTAAATCACAGCTTGGCAACCTGATACCCTGAAATATAGGGATTTCACTTCGGGAATTTCGCTCCGTACTTTCAGTAGTCGTCCTTGGTTTTCTTCGAGCGGCGGCTGCTCGAGTGGCGGCAACCGAGAAACGTAGAAGGTGGTATACAGCTGGGCGCTGTATTCGAGATGCGTTCGAAACCGGTTGCATGCATTCTATGCCCCCGCCTCGATATCACCGGCAGGAAAAGCGTCTGTTTGCCATTCCGCGCGTTGTCCTCGAACACATTTCTGTGTTCTGTATACGCGCCAGTATATGGACGACAGGTAGAAACCGGAGAGATAGTTGCGGGGCTTCGATCCGGCAAATCCCGGTATTAAGTAGATAACCAAGGCGCCTCTAAATCATGACAGAGGTAAAGCTTAGATCGTCATTTCGAAAACTACATATATCAAATGGTCTCGCAATAAGACGTGCGACGCAGATGCGGCGCCGCCGCCGGTAATAGAAAGTTTATGCGATGCGTTAGATATTTGGTGAAAAATTCGCCCCGCAAGATGCACTTATTTATCATCACGCGCGCGATATAATGGCGAAATCGATTTATTATTTTTGCGTCGCCCGTGCAGCTCCACCAGCTAAACAAAGTTCCTCGGATGCGTTGTGCGGTGGGTACATCAGGCGTGCGGACGTACTATTTTCGCGAATCGATTCATTTACGCTCGTTGTGCGATAGCACCAGCACCGAATCTTCGTTTTTCCTCCCGAGGGCTTAATGTGTGTGTGGCACACACGCATTTTGGCACATTTCCGCTCGATAATGCACCGCATAAATAATCCGCACTAAATTTCATCAATTCGCCGTACATGTTCGAACGATACAAAATGCAAATACAGTGTACCGAGCGAAGGAATCGCAATTCGCCAGCATCCGATAGGACGAGCCGATGAAAACGCCCTGTGTAAGGCGCGATTTTAAAAATAGTGTGTCGCGCGATATTGCGTGATGTATGTGCAGCGTTCAAATTGCGTGAAAATCATCTAACAAGCTTTTTTCGCGAAACATCATATAGTCTTTTTCATTTTCGTTTTTTTTTTTTAGTTTTTTTTTTTTGTTGTTGTGTTTTTTTGTCAGACGCAAACCCGATGTATTATAATTCGAGGTCCAGAGAAAGGTCTCGCGTGATCGACTATCTTTTTTTTTTCTCTCTGTTTTGCATTGTTCGTGACGACGCGCTAAAAAAACACCCCCTATATTTCACATCTAAAAATAAAATATTACAACAAATGTATATGTGGGTTGTCAAACAAATGCCGGGATGTAGGTGGCTAAAGCTGGACGGGCGCACACTGAATGCGTGCTCGTGTACTATATACACGGACCCAATTCGAAAATTTATGGCCTACCGATAATACTCAGCGTTGTCAGAGTATGAATATCTATAGCCGGTCCCGCAAATACAACAAACGGAACAAGAAATGTTGCGGTAGCCACTGTAAGCACAAAGGGAAATAATGGGGGGTGGCGGCGAGCGTAAGATGATCCGTGGTGCTCACCTGGACAAACGCATACGGCCCTCAGAGCAACAGCCCGATGCAAAAATCAATGCAACGGCCGGCGATGGTCGAGCAACGCCAGCAACGCAACGCTATCGAATGAATTAATGCACTCAAACAACTTTGAACAGAGTAATTAAGATAACGAATATTGTTATTATTATTGCTGGGTATTACGTATTTATTTATATTGCTCACGTGTACATCTCTGCGGATACTTGTTTGCGCTCGCTTTGCACTCGCACGCAGGAAGGAGATGCAAAGAGCCGGAGTGTTAATTAAAGCAAAATAGAATTTACTTTATAAAGGCTTATAAACATGGTTTGGTATGAGAGTGTATCTGGAAACTCGCTTGCAAGTTACCTATAGGCTATTGCATATTAAGTTCTCATAACTATCATAACAGTTATTGCCCGTAAAGGTTGCATCAGCTCTTTACTTTAAGGACCGGCGGAAATTTAATGAACGTCGCGCGAAAAACAACCGACACGGAAAATAATGCGCCGGCGAACTTTTAGGCAAACAATTCAGGTGATTAAAAGAAATAAGCGGCAGAGCGTATTGGGGGCGAGGCACGGAATAAGGGGTTGCAATTTAGAAATATAATTAAATTGCCATTCGGTAATGGCGCGTATATAGTGGCGCTCATAGTTTGCAAATTAATTTGCGCTCATGTAGGGCTACCGTGGGGGGTGGCGTTGGCGTTGGCGGTGGCGGCAAAAGTGCGCGCGTAAAAATAAAATCGCAAATTGGCCTTTTATCCAATTAAGAATATTTTCCGACTAGAGCTTTCGATTAGCTTGAGCAGCGAGCTCTGAAGGTGGAGCGGGGGCGCGCTAGCTGCTGCAAATAAGATATTTTACGGCGCACTAAAAATTACAGGTGCAATTTTGCATTAATGGCCAGAACTATTTACTATATTAGAGTTTACGTATAGATTTATCCGGGAGAGGCCGCCGAGCCGGCTAATTTGCCTAATCACAATTGATGGCTGTAATGGGCTCGTTAAAAAGTTTCACGCTCGACAAGTTTTCGCTCATGCCGCCGCGGCGCGCGATCCTCGAGCAACAGCGGTAGCACAAGCAACAGCAAGAACAAGCATTGTTTTCCGATGGCGCGCGCTGTTATCATTGAATAGATATTTTTTGCCAGCGACAGGCAATTAGAGGGAAGCAATTTTATTTTAAAAGTCAATTTGGCCCCGCGATTTGTCCGCCTGAAACTTTTAACAGCCGCGCGGCCAAATTAGCTGGCCGACTGCATTTTAATTAACAATTAATTACATTTATTATTCATTAATCTATACGTGCACGTGCACTATTGTATGCACAGAAACTGGAAATACTTGCCGCAGTCGAATGGCCCCCGTAGGTACTCGCAGTTACGACAGCGCCACATACCTGTAAATTAGAGAGCACTAAATTAATACGCATGCAAATTAAAGCGCGACTATTAAAATATTTTAACCTCGTGTATGGAGGCTATAGCTTGGCTAATGTGTGCACTTGCAGTCGGACGTGTTTCGCCGCCGGATAAGATACGCCATCTTGACTGGCGACACGTATGACGTTTGTACACACAGCCCACAGGTAAGGTGTATGCGTTGCGAGCAGTATTCTTTTACACCGGGGCGAATAATTGGCGCATGTTAGCTTTACATGAGCATAACTTTTACGAGAAACCGTATACATCGTCCATAAACTTATGGACGGTGGACAAAAATGACAAGATGCTCTCTGAGCGCACCGCCATTCCCGTTTATATAATAAAACAATGTTATGGCCGAGGAATTACGTGAATGCCCGGCACTGCCACATCGGTATAGTGGTACCCAACTGTAATTATGACGGCATAGGATAGACAATATTTCCGAAAAAAGCCCTATAAATTTAGATGCACTGTGCAAATATACAGGGCATGTTTTGAACTGTTTTGATATTCGATGAAACTACAACAGGAAAAGCTGCGGAGCACTTCTTATAGTATATGTTTGGATATATACTAGTTGACCGAAATGTATAGGGAATAATGTCAAGATTTCACGTTCAATTTAAAGTTCCTGGTCAGTTGGAATAAAGTGCTTCCACCCGTTCGGTTTGGTCATATTTTTTGAGTCCTCGCAGCGCTCCCCTCGACCGCTCGAGAGTCAGCCTCTTCCGGCGCGACTCGAGAGCTTTACCGCTATCACGATTCATAGGACATTACCCATGGCCCTGGCAAAATGCAAATTATCCACAGCTATTGGCATCCGTAGCGCGAGAGATATCTTGCTGCTGTTCTCTATTGCCAGCGTATACTGCTGCCATATACGTTATACACTGAAAATAATATATAGCATAAGAGTTCTTTCAATTTAGATTCTGTTTTATGGTTTGAAGCGCCTGCGTTCTGGCCAATTCAAGCGACTTGAATCGTTTATCATCCCCTCGAAGAGATACACGAAACGACGAGTTCCGCGCTCATATTATTCTCCCTTTTTCGCATCGACACAGAGCCCTAATAAATGCAAGGCGCTCGAAGAGTGAAACAGCCGAATGCCTTCGAAAGTTATATAGTCGCGGGCGGCAATCGGAAAGGCGTCTGTCTGTAACGTATAGCAGCAGTACAATATAAACAGATGCACATACGTTTCGAGCGTTTAATATGTATGCAGTGTTCGGGGGGGATGATGATTTCCGTGATCGGCAGAATAAAGACGATTAATGTGTACGATGATCGTCAGTCGAATCTTAATTTGACTGCTTAATTCGGTAAACACGGAGCAACATGTGCCCGGCAGATCTGCTTAATTTGTAACCGGAACACATCAGAGACGATTATGCAGTGTTTGCATGCAAGCAACGGAATAGGCAAGAAGCCTGATGTTGTAATTAATATCGAACACGAAATTAATTCTCCTCGAGTGACGCAATCAAGTGCGCGCTTGTGAGAAGGAAAATTGCGTGTGAAGCGGATGGCGGCGGCAGTTAACAATTATCAATGTCAGCATACACAAACACACACACACACACACACACACACACACACACACAGGGAGACACAGTTGTGGGAAAATAAATAAGTATATGTTGGTGGGCGCTTCCTGCAAGAACATCGTAGAGGTAAAGCCATAACTCGACGCACGGAGGGCCAAGTCCGTTGCAGAGATGGCAAATACAATGCCGAGCTTTGTCCATATCACCCTTTAGCCATTCAAAACAGCTTCAAAGTGGGAATCGCTCTGGCGCTATTTTAACTGACAAAACCTTGCGCTCGCTTATATATCATCAAAAACCATCTTACTTATAAAACGATTTTTCGCCCATTAATTCTGCCCCCGCGCGCCCGCGTTTCGCCATCCACTTGCCACTCATTTCGGCGAGAGAGATCATAAAAGGCGACTTGCCGGCAGACAGTATTGGCAATTTGATGTAATTGTGAGCGTTCGTAACTGCAAATGCATCTTATAAATTGTATTGTCGGTTCGAATTCGAATCACTAGGGTTCAAGAAAAAGTAACCAAACTGAGGAAAACGTACTGGATGCGGATTTTATTGTTGTCGCCGAAAAAGGGGCGTCTCTTTGGGGTTTTAAACTGATAAAACCCAAATTGACTAATTAGATATTAAATAATGCGTAATGAATTACACTAATCGTACAGGACCGACATCCTGTTCGAGGAATTATTTAACGATCCCCCTGCGTTCGCAATAAAAAAGCGAATCTTTCGCGATAAGCGCGACAGGAATGGGAAGGATTGGACATGGCCGTCTGGAGAGAGAAGGGCGAGGGATAGGGCGAAAAAGCGAACGTCCCTTTGCAATGTTCGCATTCACAAAGAACAAAGGCTAAACACTATTGGCATTAATATTCAGTGTCTCTCTTTGTGTTTCTCGTAGTATCGCCGTCCCCTGCGCCCCTCGTCGCGAACTAAAAAATCATTATAATGTTCATTATGGGCGCAAATAAAGATAAAACAAGGACCTTTTGAGCCCGAAAAAGTGGAGGCCGTAAAAACAAATGGTTAATTCTATTAAAATAAGGGGCCCACTTAGAGTCGGGGCGTACCTTTATCACTGAGTGTGAATATCATTGTTGTGCACAGAACGAAAGAAACATCGTTAAAGCGTTAAAACATCGGCAGCAAAATATTCGCATTGTATATCATCAGCTTAGATTGATTTCCCCCGGCATTTATAAATTTACAAAGCAGTGGTGTTTTGCAGTTAAGTGATCGAGTGCAAAAGCTATGGCCTGATAAAACGGCTACTATTTGCCGTTTGTTTGTGCTACTAATTACGCTAAGCAATTACATAAAAGTTCCAATTAAAAAGCTGGCGTGTTCGGAATTAATTACCCAAATTGTTTGCAATTTTCTAAGAGTTCTCGGTGCGGCAAATAGAAAATGGGTAAAGCTAGCTAATTTCGCTGCTGCTAGTTGTAGGTTTTCTTTCTCGTTCGGCGGCAGCGGCGGTGGCGGCAGCGGCAGCGGCGGCGATGCTTTCGAGTTTCGCGAACCGAGTTATTTTAAAGTTCCTTTTAAACGAGCGCTTTTACTTGTTCAAGTCGAGATTTAGGATATAGCGGGGCTTCTCGTCTCATGTCGTATATGTAAACTAACCTTTCGTGTTGGTACTTTTGTTACAACGATTCGAATATAAACGACGCCATTTATAAATTTTCTGACATTCGTTCCGTTCGAGCGGATCATTTCCGACGTATCGGCAGCATAGCGATTCTCGCGCTCTGCAGTAGCACAGCAGCACAGCACGCACACATTCCGCGAACGATCGGCAACCGTACAGCGTATAGTGTAGCGTGCACCACCCCATATACGCGACACCGAATATTCAGCGGGGTTCATATATGAAAATAAGTTCCGCTCTAAGATGCTGTCTATCCATCCGGAAATACACTTTTAAGCGGCACTCGCACCGGTTTTACTGTCTGCCGTTTCGCTGTTTATGGTTGACGATCACACTTTTCTAATACTGCTGCTGCCGCTCAACTCCTCTTCTTCCTTTCTCTCCTCTGATCTTTTCAAATCACTGTGAACGCTGATAAGTTTCGATCACACACCGCTTTCGCATATCCGCCGACTTATTGCCCTTGTTTTATTTATTACTCACTCGCTCGTATATGCTACGGCACAATCTGGGCACTCGCAACTGCACATAGAATATGTACGCCGATGCACTACACACGGACGCGAAACAGATCCGTAATTTCATTTGGCGGCGTCGTGATTAAGGCAATTAGTAAAAATCCGCAGGATGTAATTCCATTTGCAGAAATAAGCGCGTGAGAGTCGAATTCGCATTGTGGCGCGCACGTGATTGCAAATTAAAATGTACCACACGCAAATTATGCATCTTGTGCATTGCATTCGAACGCAGTTGGCAACACATTTAGTCCGAACGCGATCGATGTGACTTTTTTTTTTCCGGCCGATTCTTTTGAACACCATCAGGATCAAAATTAGTGCGGACGGCGATGCATTCATGTCGTACTGCAAAATTGATAAAAATAAAAACAACTGAATTGCAGCGAGATAACGGAAAATGGTTTGCTCTTTCCATTTCTTTATTTACCAACCAATTAAGAAATAATAATTGCATAAGGGACAATTTGGTATTTATTTTATTAGTTAGTAGTTTTCAATTTTATACTTCATCCGTTTGAATCGGAAATTACGAAAAATTTCGATGCTTAAATAGTAAATTACTGTTAATTTCAATGTTTTTAAAATCCTCGGGCTATTTTCAGTACAAAACATGTTTTCTGTTTTTTAATCCCTTTAATCCTTTTTAAGTTGTTAAAATTTTAAAGTTAAAATACAAAAAATAATATTTTAAAAGTTACCACCGGAAATGATATAAAATAGAAAGTTGTGTTAATCGATTCACAATTATGTCTAATAATTTGTATTTCTTATAACTGATGACTGAGAAACTAAAAAGTGATCCGTTGTCAGGATTTATATTTTTCTTTTAAGAAAGGATTCAAATTTTTTATATGATACAACAGAACCCTCTCTATAAAAACTAAAAAAATATATAAAATAGAAGAAAGCAGGTGTTTGTATTTGTCCATAAAAGTAACAGTCGCATTACAATAGGGGTAGTAAAAATTTACCGCCTACTTACAGCTTACAACATATCTGTCGCTTTAAAAATATCATTGATAGCGATTACAATAATGCGCCTTATGAAAATCGACTGGAAATTCAACACGATGTTTTCCACTTCAGAGCGAGGAATAGAGTACAACGTGCATGCGATTATCCATTCCGTTCCTTTGGAAAACGCAGGACATGTTTTCCGTCTGACAAATCAGATTTGTTATTTCGACAGACAACATTTTGTTAATCCTGGCGACGTTATTGTCAGGACTTCACTCACATATATACTTTCAGCGCTCGCTAAAGGTGATTACGTAACAGACGAGGCGAACAAACAAAGAATTGTGTAGGTGGCGGATTGCATTGTCGAAAAGTGTCGGGTACGTTGTAATGCTCCGCTCTCTGTGTGTGTGTATAATTTAACAGCTCGTATCGTGGATCGAGAGGGCATCGGAGTAACAAGCATCGTGTACACACTATGGTACACTCTCCGGTAACGTATGCATGCATATTCATAAGATCAGAATCCCAGGGTGTTTGGCCTGAAGCGAGCGAATAATGTTTATGACTTGTTTCGCATATCGGTTTTCTATAATTCGATTTCGATGGGGGGATGGCTGCCAACGAAATCGGTCCCAATATGAATATACCATTCCGACGGAACGGCTCCACTCCCTTCGCCGCTCGCCCGAACCCTTGCTTATGTGCTGTGCCGCCGCCGCCGCTGCATAACCGGAGCCGAGCAGTAATTCCACTCCGGAGGTACAAACATTCTGCTGCTTGCTACCAACCAACATCCCCCGTTGTTTACACGACTAAACGAGCTTTGTGCCTTGGTGATATGCAACGGGATTTCAGTATAATAAGTGTGCTTGTTGTTTCTTTATATGCATTATCTGTATGCGACTGCGAATGTAGGTGTTTGTCTGCCTGCATGTATACACACAGCCGCCGAGCCTCAGACCATTTGCGCGCTGCGGTTTCTCTTTCTCGCCTCGCCGTCAGGCCCTGAACTCCGAGCGCCGTTTCGCGCGTCTCTTTCTCGCGCGCCCCGACACACTGCTGCATTTACATAAACTGAATTTAAAAGCGCCTCTACGACTTTTGCATATTCATAATTTTCATATCTGTGCACAGTGGTCGCCGGATGAATTCGACATGGTCGCATTAAACAATGCCCGGTCATAGTTATGCATAGATTGTCAACATAAAGTTCGGAATTAATGACTGGCGCCTTTTGCATACAGTGGCGCACAGGCGACGCGAGACTCGCGAAAGAAGGGAGCAAAAGAAGCGCGATCGGCAACTGGAAAAACGGAAAAGAATCATCCGGCTCACGGCCACGCACCCTCGTCGTCTCTCTGCCTTAAGCAGACAAACCGAAGAGCTTCGGAAAAATGCTTTTACACAGGGGAAACAAAGAGAACGAGATTTCCGTGCGCATATAAATTTCCAACTTATCTTCGCAGACTTTGAATGATAATTAATTACGGAGTATTTTATGCAAATTATAACTGTTCTAATAATTTTTCGCTCCGACAAATTTTCGCGTTCCCGAGCGCTCGAAGAACTTTTATTTCAAGAGCAAATTTTCCAGCGAATAATAAATGAACGGCTCCCGCACTTCTATTGCGCAATAAATAGCTGTGTGGAAATTAGCAATGTGTGCGTATAGGGGGAGGAATATAATTTGCGTGTATCTGACATACCTTTATGCTCATGAGCGGTCAAACAACAAAGCAAACAAGATCCACTGTTAACTCGAATCCAATTGCCGCAAGTAAATAAATAAATAATTAACAAACACAGTCTTACAATCAACAAATGCGTACGAGTCCTTTGTATAAACGACCGGTTGCAATTAGAACATTCTTTTGGTCGTCGTACTTGAGCGTTATTTGTTGGAGTCAAGTTGTGCTAGCAGTTCGAATGTTCGATCAGCAGAATTCAATGTCCGCCCAATGAACTGACATAGCATTTAAATTTTTAAACAAAAGCCAAAACCGTTAACTATTTTTGCAGTCAATTGTTGTTATTTTGCAGTCGATTGTTGTTTTTTGCTTTCAAAAATTGTTGTTTAAATATTTTTCCGGCACTGCGAATTGCTCCCTTTGCGATCAAAGCTGCCAAGTAAATAAAAATTAAATTCCATTCCTCTATTGTTGGGTGTGTGCGTGTTCACTTGCAGGACCTGCATTTGTCCCGCATGTTTCCTCGCCAGCAACTGGTGGATTACAACACAGTTATATAAAATAAACTTATAGCTAGCAGCATCGGTGGCGTTAGCAAACATATTGGGAAAGAATCGAGCGAGCGCTGGAACTTCCCGAAAAGCCATAAAACATTTGCGAGTCAAACGATCGTCAAACAAACAACTTGGTTAAATGTTTGACCAACTTTTTCAAAAGCAACGCTCGCGGAAAGCAACACACTGCACTTGTGTGCGGTGCACTCATTTGAAGATGAACTCGAGATATAATTCGCTCCGTACCTTGCACAAGAGGAATACTTCTGTTTCTTCTAGTGGCCCCTTTATTAGGCATCAACATGAATAATAAATTCCAACCACTCGGTTATGAATATTAAGAGGCGACGTATGCGCATTTTAACAAAGTTGAATTATGCAATCGGTATTATTGCGTCGCGGAATGCATGCAGGCGGGTGGGTATGTTATTTGCCGTATGTATATTGTATGCGTGAGACTGTCGGGTGCGACGTAAAAAGTGCGATTTCAACTATATGAATTTCGCGAAGAATAATTACGCCGCGCTTCCTAATAGATTGATTAACTTCGTTTCCAGCAGGTCCCTTGCTAATTACCGCTCGCTTCCAATTTATTAATCCGTAAGCACACTATATAAAGTAATAAACTAAAATAAAAAATGCGCCACTTGGCGAATAATACTATTATGAATTTAATTAATTAAAGTTGCAAAGGCAGCGAGTTTTATTTGAGTTATGCCTCGGATCTAAATCTACCTGAAGGTATTTCTAGTTAAAATTTCCCTTTCATATTTAGCCATAAAGGTTTATAATGTATATGCGCGTGTATCTTGGGAAAGGGCTCACTTTTTCAATCAAACTTTTAGGGAACTTAAGTAAAGTCTAATCTTCGGCCGGAAGCCGGCGGATGATTAAAAATTAATATTTTATTAGTTTCGCGGCGGTCGGCCGGCGCGGCGCTACTTTAAAGAAACACCAACTAAAATACGGGATGTTTTTTTTTCTTTTCAAGCATTTCGCCGCTGGAATTTCGCTTACGATTGCTAACTTTTCGATTCGAATCGATTCGAAATTAGCAATAATATTAATCGCAATGTAGCCGGAAATTTATCCGTTCCGTTCGCTAACTGTATTCGTGGACGAAGTGCGTCTTTTTTCCGGGCGCAGGTTTCAGTCTCGCAACGTTTCGAAATTTATTTCAGTCACGCGCATATTTAAATCGCCAAGAGAGAAGAGTGACACACGCAAACAGAGAAAAAGTGTATATATTTGCATGGAAGAAGAAAATTCCGAGCCGGCGTCGGCCGTGCAACAGAACGTTGTCGACCTGGAGGGCGAGAGCAGCCGGCTCGCTCGCGCGCGCGATTTGACAAGCTGAAAAATCGCTCCGGAGATGCATTCTAATAGCGGCAACACGGAGCGGCAAAGTAGGCACAACAAAACAGCGCGCCCGCCGCCTCGCGTATCTCTAAATTTATTATTACCGTATTCGGAGATTTACGTGTGCATGTATCTGTCGCATATGCGGGGCGCCGAAGGAGGCCCGCAAAATGAAATTGAACAGTTAAATTTGAAAGGCAGAATAAAGAATGGCGAAAGTGGCGGGCGCGCGGCGGGCGGCAAAGTGTTAGATTAGCACCGGCTAAATTATTTTCACGCTCGGCTTGCCGTCGCCCCCGCCGCCCCCGTACGCGTCCCTCACGCTCTCGCTCTCGCGCTATAAATAATATTTTTCTGCAATTCCGATGATGAAAATCGCCTATCTGGAAAATATATTTACACCCTTATCTGTCGGTTCTCCCCAGCCGATAAACGTGCACACGATCGGCCGCGTCTCGTGCATGTAACAATACACAGTACATTCGAACAGAGAAAATGTTTCTTCAAAAGACGAGGCATTCAAAGTGTCCCACATTGAGTAGCACTGCATTAAGCATCGCATATGTTTCCTGGTTTATTAAGTAGCAAGTAGCATACTGAAAATTTTCCGATTTTTTTAATGAATCTTAAAAAAGCTATTTGACATAGAAAAAAGTGTTAATTGCACAAAACAGATATTTTCTTCTGAGACTCCAATTAATTTACAAATATTTTGCAGTTATTAGATTTTTAAGAGAGAAAAATAACTAATTTTTGTTTTTTAAATGGGACATCCTGTATTTGTAGAGAATGGAATCGTCCTCGAATGCAGCGTGGGTGGCATTAAACAGTGGAAGTAAATGCCACAACGGTGTGGATTTAATGCCGTGGCAAATGTTTAAATTAATTTATCCATCCAGTGCTGCAGAGCTGCAGTAGCAGCAGCAGCAGCGGCGGCAGCAGAAGCAGAGTAGTAAAGAAAGCATTGTGGTAATAAGGGAGAAAACCGGCTATAGTTAATATCTTGATCGTTTCTTCGGCAAAATGGCATGCGTCTGCTATCTCTGCGGTTCTTTGTGCTGCCACTAAGAAGCGTTAAGATTTTTCATTTAGATGCAGCGGCGGCGCTACGTCAAGAAATTTTATGCCCGCTGCGTTCGCAGCAGCGTGGCACACAGGCAGCGGCAGTGGTAGCGGCTACGACGGCGGCGGCAGCCAAAACGGACCCACCGCCGCCGCCGCCGCCCGCCACACAATATTTACTTTACTGATAATTAGTTTTGCGCTTTAATTCCGCCCGAGATCGAGTGCGCCACTTCCAAGGGGATATTCATTTATTATTCATTACGAAATTTAAATGCAACACTTGTAAATATTTATTACGTTGTTTGCTAAATTAATTATTTAATCGCTTTTGGCTACGTTCCATCGCTGTTCTTATGTGTTCACGGGTTAATTAATTAATTATTTAACGAGATAAATCCGCAGTTTGTTTCACTTATCCATTATGGACTTGATAAACTTCGCCTTAATCGCTTCTTTTTAGCAGATACCATCAACTGCAAATATTTACCGACCTCATTAGAAATTGCTTTTCGAAATGTCGCGGGGCAATGTTTGTTTGTGCGCGCCATTTAATGAAGCACATTAGAATTTGTAACGGGCAATTGAAGGAGGTAATTGGGTTACTCAAGACCAACAAATTAAAAAATAAATAAGGAAAAAAGAAAGCGAAAAAAGCAAATAAATCCTAGGAATAATTTAAAGTAGGAAAATTTGGTGTCGGTGGGCAATAAGGCAGGTTTGCGGGCATCTTTCGTTCGCTTCTTTTTTTATTCCATTTAATGGCTCCACACCGGAAAGTTTTAAATTGCAGTTCACCTGCTAAACTCATCTGAAAGTTTGCGCGCGGCGCGCGCCTCTTCCCTTTTATTTTATTTCGTTTATAAGACGGTTAGAATTTCGAAATGGGACTCGGCGGGACTGTCGCGTTGCTCAGCTGCAAGCAAAATATATTTGAACGATAATGACTGCTTGCATTCGCTAGTTTCCCATTTTTTCCTAATGCCGTCTCCTTTTTTATTCCTTTAAATAAATAAATAATTCGTTCGGTATTTCAGAGAGAGAGAGAGATGCCTATCGCACACAAATGGCTTCTTTTTAGTGGGCAATGAAATTTTCGGAAAGATTGTCGCTGTTTTTTCGCGCGCCGAACGCAATCAGTAATTCGTCATCTGGGGCCGGCAAAAACGACGCTCTTCGCAAACCGTGCCGCCGCCGTTGCCGCTGTTGCCGGCAAGAAAAACTCGCTGCCAGACGGAATGGTGTGCATGCGAACGCACCCCATTTATATGTAGACACTGTACATCATGGCGGGGAAAAACGGCTGCTTGCTCCACTATTGATGGATGTGTGTCGTTATACATGCACAGAGAACAGTCTCTCTCGATATGAATATCGCATATTGGTTGGGGCGTGCGAAGGCGCCGGGCAACGCTACATCATAGCGCGCTCGTCGTCTAGGTGCTTTTAAATAATTTACAGGGCGCTGCTTTTTTATTTCATTCACGCGCCCAAGCACTGATTTATAATTATTGCGCACACGCACACGGCATGATTTAATGTCCGTGAAGTAGAATAGCCGCGCGAAAAGTTTTTTTTTCTTCTACCGCTACACTTTCGGAGAAGCAATTATAATAGATATTCGAAGTAAAAAAGTTCATCAAATATATTTCCGCGCTAAGTGGCGTAAACCGCACGTCTCAAATGAGGCTCATCCTATTGCAAAGTACAGTCGCCGCTTGCAATGCGTAATTTCAATTGGAAAATTGCTCTCGACACTTTTCGGCGGCAACAGCAGCTGCGCTCGTGGTGCCCGGCCGCATTTAAGACGCACACACTTCTTTCATTATTCCGCCGCAACAGTAGTCCACGCTCCGCTGCAGAAGAAGAAGAAGAAACGCTCCCCGGCTCGGGAACATCTTTTCGTCGCATTCACATTATATTTTCTCGACGGGCGCGCGTCCGCATTATTAAATTCAATTTCTTTTATGATTATTGCCCGAATATTTGGGGCGCACAGATGCACTCGCTCTACATCGGGAACGGCGGTCCCGAAAAATAATCGCCTCGCGCATAAATGTTAATTGCCGCCGCCGCCGCTCCGCTTGCACCATTTGAATATAAACAAAAATACCAAATGCTGCTGCTGGTACTACACAAACACACACACACACACACACACACACACACATACACACAATTATTGTTTTGTCTGCTCGCAGGGGATGCTCTAGCAGAGCCCGTCTTAAGTACAAATTAACGCCAGTTATCTAAATATATCAGAAGACGTTTGCCAGTTGAAACTTTCCTATCTATATGTATAGTGCGCGCCACGCATATAATGGCTGTTGCATTATGTCCGCCCTTGTCTTTGCTTTTGCGTTTATCTGAATCCCATTGTCTTGCGAAACAACAAACTTAACAAGCAACCACCACCCACTCACACACACACACACACACACACACACTAGTCGTACCAACGGCAAACTGCACGTCGCGTTGTTTTTGCGCCGTGTTCCCGTTCCGCGTATTGTCTTTGGCTTTTTCACAGCCCAGTAGTGGTGTTTGCGCATTAATTTATGTACGAACAACTGCCGCTGCCAATTTTCATTGCCAAAACAAATATTATCAATTAATAATTATCGGCGGCGATGAATTATTTATTGGGCTCGGCGGCGGGGCGCGCGTTTTATAAAACGCAAATGAATGCTTTCCGATTTGTTCGCGCGACGCGGAATTAGATTGTAACAGTTCCGAGCGATTGCATTTAAAATTATCGCCAACAGTTTTAATAAATAACAATAGTGCCAGATTACCAACTGCGCGTCGCTCTGTACCATTAAATAAGTTATGAAATGTAATAAAATTTATTTGCCGCATGCAGTGGGCATGCAATGCACCGGGTGCATTAATTTTTATATTTTTGTATATATTTATGTTTTTTACGGAAATGAATTGGAAGCCACTTTGCATTGCTGGTATACTACAGTTAGGTAGAATATCTCTACATGTTTGCATTAGGGAAGTAATAAGTGAATAATTTCGTAGCGGAGAATCTTCTGGCCTCGAAAGAAAACAAAAGCCTAGAGAGAGGCTATTCATGAGCAACGTTTACCGTGATAGTATATTTGTAGTTTCAGATAAGCATGCTGCTTTAAGTTTAGACAGCAAACACCGAACAAGACTTAAGGAATTTATAAGCTCGCGCCATACACGGGGCCAAAGGAAAATTGAAGTCCTGCTTTCTCCTTCTCCTCGCCGCTCTCTCGCTCGCGCTCGTTCCGCGCTCTATCTTCGGCGTTATTAAATTAGGGTTGCCTTCCCTCATCGCTTCCAGTGGAAACGCGCGGATGGATGTCCCTTTTTTTCTACCCACTTTGCTCCCCAAAAATAATGCCACGTTCAAAGAGGAACACTTTTACTTTACATATTGATTACGAAGTGCATAGTTAAACGAAGATTATTCTTAACGACGCGAATCTCGAGGCTCTTTCTGCATACACACCGGGATGTTTCTCGGAGCGGAACAGAAGGCGTGCCGAAATCGTTGGAACTCCAAGACGGCAGCAATAACTATTCAAAAGAGTTGTTACTGGAAAAGTTGTTCTGAGAAAATTGAATGTAATTATTACGCTTAGATCGCTGAAGAAATTTAACGGTAACAATTAGCGTTCGCTTTCACTTTGATGCCCGAGCAACGCAAAAAGTAAAGAAGCTGCTGCTCGACGCACACACAGGCATATTTCGAACCACGGAGCAGCATCCCGAAGGCTCTCTCAGTGCTTGCGCATGCAAGTGCAAGAAGAATGGAAGCGGGAGCAAGGCATTGAAAGAGAGAGAGACACGAAGAACGAAGCGCCGTAAAAGTGGAAGGTTGTCACATTGGATATAACCGAATTAGTGACGACAGAATGGAGATCTTAACAAGTAAACTGCGAAGCACTAGAGAAAAGACCTGGAAACAACGGATTTAAATTTATGCTTGTCGAGCGGAACGGGAATCGAACGTTTTACGATTGATTCAATTTCGACGAGTGAGGCCACTTGGATATCGCGTTTCGCGCAGCCCCCTCGTCGCCGATTGTTGTTTATACAGAAATCGCAGATCGGCATTGCCATTAATCGCAGTGTTTCGCGAATTCGACAAGCAAAGGCGAAGGAAAGGGCGACAATAACGTCGCGAACGAAACGGCATCTTAAGCATTATTACGGACACCGCGAGTCTTTAAGCGGGTGCGGGTCTCTTGAAGGGCCACTTTATATGTGCGCGACATCCTGGTGTGGCGGATTCAAAATACACACTGCTGCTGGAACGTATTATCCGCATTTCCTTCGCATAGCTCAGCATGCAGCGCTTATAGACACACACACACACACACACACGAACTCACGGACGCACACATGCACACGGGGACGCACATAAAAGCACTGAAATATTTGGAAGGCAAAGGTATCCGAGTTGAAAACATCAAGAAAAATGGGCATCACGGGTATAGTTTGAGAGCAGTACAAACTTAGGGCTATATACATATAGATGCAAGAGGAAGAGATGGCGAAACTATACCTATACTGTGCAACCGCACTGTGAACCATAAACCAGCACACAAACCCTCCGAACATCCATATAAAACTACGAGATAGGCATCCATTATCCCTAACATAGATACTTTAATAACCCCTAAGAAATCTGGTATGTGTATTTAAATTCGCTACCGATGTCAGAACGACCTATCATCATCAGTATAAAGATATTTTAAAAGCACTATTTATCACGTAACTGAATCTTCTGCTTCTTCAAACGAAGAAACGAAAAAAAAAAACAAATAAATAAATAAATAAACAGCGAAGGAAATGAAGATGGCAAAGTGTAATGGCAAACTGTAAACTGTTTATCGATGATAAGTTAAATTAAAAACGAAACTACTACTGGAGGGGGGGTCGGTATTCAAATTCATAAAGTAAGTTTTTTTAGTCGGGAGCAATTTCGAAACGCTTTTTAGCGACACCCCCGCCGGGTATACCGCCACTCGCACCGGCGGGAGAGGATAAAAAAATGCGGTCCCAGGGGACGTCCCCCAGGGCCACCTATAACTTTCTTAGTTATAATTTCCCTGCCAAGCCTCCTCTAGCACTGCCGGAGAAGAACTTCTCCTTTCTTCTTTCGCCGAGCTAGGCGCCAGGTGGAACGGGGAATAGAACCGATAGGCGCCGTTATCTGTTGCAGATATTTCGAACTTGATCGGTCAATTTATTTTGCGAGACGCCAAACAATATCCACCCTTTACCCTTTCCCGCACCCGCTATCATCATCTATCCGGAGCCTTTCGGAGCGCGAAGTTTGCTTACACATTTACTGCCATAGCTTGTATAGTGTCGGGAAAAGCTCTAAACAAGTATTGTGATACATTAATCCGTAATTTATTACAGGCAGAGGCTGTGTACGTGTATTTCGCACAAACACATAGACCTAGGTACATTGCGAACTTACGTGTGCGTTAGTTTTGTGCACCGGTATTATCCCCGACTACCACTAGCGATAATATATCATACAAACAAATAAATTGCTTTGTTATCGCGAAATTTAGTCGTGGTTATAACTGCACGTATACAGCTTCAAAGGCCTTTCTGGGCCCGAGCGGGAAAAAAAAACACACACAGGGGGCATGAACGGAAAGGCGTCATTAGCGAGCGTGTCGTGATTTCCGTTGAGTGGTTAGTCACTTGATGGATGCTTGGTCGTATTTCGCGGTCGAAAGGAGTGAAAAATCTGCTGATTCCGATGGAAGCCAGCCAGACGTGATAATTGTTTCGGCGAAAGCGCTTCAAATAAATTTATACTAATTGTTCAGTAAGACTTTTTTTATTTTTATTTTTTAAGTAGCGAATTAAGTTTTTTTCTTTATTATAAAAATGCAGATTAAATATGATAAACCGGTAAAACGGAAGCCGAAAGAGGATCATTCGTTATGCATTTTGTATGAGCAAATAAACAGCGGGACAGAAGAATCGGAATGAGGAGGAGGAGGAGAAGAAGAAGAAGACAAGGCTGAGAAAGGCTCATCTAAAGAAGGATTTGCGGAACATGCTTTCAGGACAATAACGGTGCTAATGAATAATATTTGCATAGCCAGTCTGTAATATTCATGTTTCCGTGTCTATTATTTATCATTCGTTGCGCTGACATAAAATGGGATAAAAGTAATGGGCACGTTGCAGACGAGAAGGTAACAGAAAGCCGCCGACGCGAATTTGCGCATTGTCCTTTATGCAGAATGCCGAAATGCACAACACATAAAACACGATAATCCGACTGGCTGGATGCTAATTATTTGAATAACTGCGCGCGCAATTTGTAATTCAAAAGTAATTATCTACGTGCAACGATATTGAAAATAATTTTTCCCCAAGGAAGAAAAGTGTATCGATTTTTTTTTCTAACGTTTTCAGTATAAAACATTCAGTTATGTAATTTAGTGCACTTGCATCTTGTGCGAAAACTAAAAGGACAGATACTTGCGGCGCTAAAAAGCGAAATAAAATAAAAGGAGAGAAAAAAAGAGCGAAAGAATAAGGTTCCTTGTGGGCAACATACTATTTCTATTAGAACATTCGGGACGTGACCAGAAAAGCAAGTAATTAGTTTTATGGCGCCAGCTGTCCCGCTCCGGGACCAGGACTGATCATCCGCAACGCATATAGCTCAAATGAGAGACCGCGCCATCGCTTCATTCATACAGTGCGGAGCGAGCGCTTTTCGGTATTCTTTCAGTGGTGACGCGGCGAGTGCATGCCCTTCCGCCCCCGAGGTCTCTCCCCGAGAATGGATTAAAGTCCCGACCCGACCGAAATAAAACACAGAAAAAAAAGACAACAAAGGGATGGATATTCGACGAAGAAGACTGCGGTGAGACTACATAAACTGGCACCCTTTCGGGTTTCCGGCCAAAACTAACAGCGCTTTTTAATCCGGCCAGCAACTTTTGTTCCGGCTTAACAACGCTACATAATATACTGCATAAATTAATTTGCGAATAATTTAGATCAAATCAATAGGAGCCGTCAAAACGTGTAGCCCACGTACTCGTATATCGCGTTCCGCTCGCTATCCGTTGAAATAACAGCGGGCGTCAATTAAAAGTAAATACACTGCCGACTGTATTTTATAATCTAGCACATAAAAGGTGTCTGATATGCATATTTTGCCATCCGCTATATAAATAAAGCATTAAATATATGTACCCGTGGCGGAATATACACGGCGGAGAGCCGAAGAACGGTTTAATAAATTACACTCTGGAGTGGAAGACTGTTAACGTTTAGCTTGCGCCCGGACGAAATGGGCACAGATAAGCGCTCTTATACGATACGCCGTGTTCCTGCGGGAGACGAACCTGAACTCGTAAAAGAATATTTCTTTGGTCATATCAGAAAGTTGCAGACCTCTAAAGACGCAATTGTAAGGTGATTGTTATAGAGGTCCGCGCCTAGCCCTAAATAACTGCTGGAGGGATCACTTGGGCCGGCGGTCACTTAAATTGATCGCAGCATTAATGTCTCAACTCCGGACGGATTGATTCCGTTTATGACAAAAGGCGCAACTTATGGGGGATCATAAAGATCGACAGCGGGATTTTCGCGCCGCGACGCTTGCCGCCGCCTTGCCTTCCCTTATTCGCATATAACTATATATACGTAACGTAACTCGTACTCGTTGGTGCGTTGGTAGGTGGAAACGTGAAGCGAAATGTTTGCGTTCAACTGTGTTATGTCGGTTTGCATGTATTTAGTGTCACGAAAGCAATTCATAAGGCGCTTGAGTGATGTGACAAAAGAGACATCACAGCTTTAGCGCCGAGATTAAACGCGCGCGAGAGAGCATTCGTAAAAAGCATCTTTTGCCAGCCAAGTGATGTTGCTAAATGTGGCCCGCTCGCCGAAAACGAATGGGCTCGTACGTACGGCTCGGCGGAATAATAAAAGAAGACCGCCTCCGACGGGCGACGGGATGATAATCAAAGTGTAGCGGACTCGTTGGACTTGGATAATTAGCCTTGCACAGTGTATTCATTGCTCAAAGTTCATGGGGGTTCATTATTTCAGGATTGAATCTCAAAGAGAGTCCATGGCGAGAGTTGGGAGCCGGTGCCGATTTATATGGAAGTCGCGGTCAGTATACACTTCATTCAACCCCAACCCTCATTGCTTCCAAATGAAGGATAATGGAGTGAGTGGGCTTCACTTGCGCCACATAAATAAAGCTCGCATGTACAGGGCGTCAAAGAATGTCTTTCGTGAAAGCGCGCCGAAGTACTCATCGTATTCTCTATGTGGAAAATTCGCTTTCCAAAGAATACGTAGCGCAGTAAGCTGCAAAAAGTATTCCAAGCCATCCATCCGTTGGCGTTAAAGCTTTGCGAATCTAATATTTGTTCGTTTAATGCTCAGAATGAAATTGCATAAGAGAAAGGAGCAAAAGGCGTCGGTCTGTTCACTATTTCGTCCGTCGACGCTTCCTAAGTCGGCGACGCCGTGTTATTTTAGCCGTTATGAAATTTAGATTAAGCCTGTGAATGATTCATACCGTACGAACAAAAGGGGTGAGGGTAATAATCAGGCGGTGTTTTATTCATCCGCGTCAGGGAACAGTGTGGTATAGTTGTAGCAATGCGCAATATGCGAGCCCGCCCGAAACCGGGGGCGGCATTAAAGTGTAAACTTGAATACCCATTTCGGGGGAACGGCGAAAGTCCTGTTGTCCCAGCACATCCACCTCATCGCCAACGATGGAAACCGTTTGCCCTACACATAACAGTTTCGGCCGAAAATCAACCTCGGCATACCGTATCGGTGCTCTTCGTACAACGAACACGAAATGAAAGCGTATGAAAAATGCAACAAGCGAATGAATGTTTCGCAATAAGAAACACACAGGCAAAAGAGGGTTGGCAAATTGAATATACCTATAGGAAGCCGCTTGCAAAAGGGAACTGGTTATTAATAATTTCCGTTATCCCTGTGGGACTAATTCCGACTACGGGGTACAGCGCGGAGCAGCCTCTGAACTAAAGCCAAGAGTCGCCGAACGGACTGATTCAAATTTGGCATGCTCCGTAATAAATAAACGGGATATTGTTTTTGACGTGTCCCGTTGATTACCCACACGCACGCATGCACACGCCCACACACAGGCATGCGAAACGGTCGAATATTAATAGACGCGTTTCGTCTGTGTGGCGGAGTCTATGTACGTGCCAAGTACGCATCTGAGCATTATTGGTGTGCGGCGCAAAATTGGTGTGAGGCGCGACGCACGATAAACCGCAGCACATGCACCTATGTGCCCGACCAATATTGGCAACCGCCACATCCATCCACGCAAGCACAGCCGCATACACACGGACACGCAAACACGGGCTGTATAGGCGCGGTGGCGGAGGCGGCGGCCTCCGTGAAACCAAGCTGGGTAAACATAGATAGACTGCGCGTTACCGACATTGTTTGATCATGCAAATTGTAGATTAAAACCAATTTCGCATTCAAAATTATACAAGTGTCGGTGCGGTACTTCCAGTCCACAGGGCTCACACCGTTACTTTGTAATTGATAGCGCCACAGTCAAGTCGACCTCTGGCAGTGTGTGTGGGAATACACTCGGATGTATGTGTGCGGGCGCGCGCGTGTGTGTGTGTTGTTGTTGTTTGTCTTTGTATGTGCAACACGCGCCGCCACTTTCAACATCTAGTTCAACAAGCGTCTCCATCATGTATACCGTTGTCGATCAATTAATGACGTATTAGTTGCAAGCGCGAAATTGCGGCCGCCCCGAATCGACAAAATCGACTGACTAGCTTCTTGCACCCCGAAAGATCAAACTAATGAGAGATCAAACCCGAGGGAAATTCGGTACCGAGACTAGGTACACACGAACACACACACACACACACACACACACGGGGGCGCACACACATATTTCACTCGACGGCTTCTGCTAACTGCTGCTTGCACCGCCAACCGGTTGTGGGGTAACAGCAGTGCTGAATTAAACAGTAGGCCGAGTCGTGTGGCACGTTCGCTTTCCGTTCGCCCCCGTTGCTGCCACGGCTTCTGCTGTGACGCTGTGCTGTGCCTGCTATTTCGTTCGATTCACGTACTGCTGGGCTCGTTTTCGCCACACCAATTAACCATAATGTAGGTACCGTTCCATCAACGGTTAATTAGTCTACACTGTACCTACTATTTTCGAACGTCTGTACACTGCTGCCGAATACCAGCAGTATACAGGGTGTATTTACTGCACCCTTCAAGATTAAAGAATAGAAGTTTCGTATGATTAAAACAAATTTACTGCAATCAAATTTAGAAAAGCAATTCCGAAGAGAACATATTTTTTTACTTTTATTTTTATTTCTGCGGTGGATACTTGGTATTTATAGTACCGTTCAATGGTGGAACATTGTACGAACATTGAACAAACAAAACAACTCAAGGCTCGCTAATAATATCGAGAGGACCGAACCGAAGGTCGCAACGAAGCGAAATGAATAGTCATTTAAAAGTCGTAAGAATCACAAGCAGTAGTTGTTGCGGCAATAACTAAAAATGTGAGCAGTTTTTCGTGAAGGGGTATGGTGGGGGGCGGGGGTGGTGTGGGCGGTTGTTTATGGCGATTTGATAAGCGGTCTCGGGACAGAAACGAAACAAGGCATTCATGTAACGAAGGAGCACATTTCCACATTGCATTTATAAGGTATAAATATCGTATGGTGCGGCGCGCTCGGAGAAAGAACCAGCAGAATATACAAAGTGCCCCCCAATCGTTCGCATAATTTACTGCAAATGAAAACATTGAAATATTCAAGGGAACGTCAGCCAGGGCGCGCGGGCATATGGCAACCATAAAACCTTGACTGTAAAGTCCTTAAAGTTCCACTGTTTCAACCGTTCCGGCGACGAGGAATGAACTGTTCGCTCGTATTATTATGTAGCTGCCGCCGCCGCCGCCGCCGCAACCTAGCTTCACCGCAAATATTAGTTATTAATTTAACTTGGGAGTTAAATGAAATATTTATAAGTTACAAGGAGTACCTTTGCGCAACGCTAATAAGGCGAATGCTCGTTGATAATGGGCCCCTTTCAGACACGTCGCATTTCTGGGGGTACGACCCTCAAGGGCCGACTGTGTCGCCGCAACACATAGGATCCGCCACCTACGACCGCCACCATATGCAAAAGTCCCTTAAACGAGTTGACACCCCCATACATTTACGTGTGTCTCTACACATGTACTGCCTGATCGATACTCGAATAAATACCGTAAACCCTTGTAACGGTCGACAAAAAAACAGGAAAAACGCCAGTGTTTTAGATATTCACGAGGCTGCAGCCGTTTTGTTTCTCAAAAACGCATTGCGAACATTCTCGGGCAAATTATTACGTAAAAATCAGAGCTTCGGATATTGTAAAGTTGGCTGTGGCATTCTGCAACGGCATTCTGGACTGGGGTGCACGTATAACTCTTTGACCGCTTTGTTTCTGTATGAGGGACAATTTAGGTAGTTCGGACGTTCAGGTCATATATTTAGAATACGAATGTTGTTTCTTGTCTAGCGGTTTTTGTCGTTGTGCTGGGGCCGACCCGAACTTCTATTATAACCCCCTTGCTAATAATATATACGCCTAAGCTCACGACCATCACGTTTCTTTTCGTTTCAAATGGCATTTCTGCAGTATACGAAAATGAAATTTTCGCACAGATTTCCTAGTTTCGTTATAATTTACAAGAAAACGACATGAATTGCAAGCATAAACCATAAATAAAAAACATTTCGTTGTATCTTATGAGGTAGCAAACCTGATTGTCCGGCGCCTTCACATCAGCAACACTACGGACCATTACTGTGGAAAGTTTGCTGTTGAAATAGTCGTCGCTGGACCAAAGCAATAGTTATATTGTTAAGACTAATTCAAATTTAAAGCAAGTACTAATTCATATTGTATAATTTTGAGAACTTGGAAGCAAAATGGTAAATATTCCTTGATTGAAAATGAAGGCCTGGAACTAACCGTTGAGTCGGTCGGAAATTATTACTTTGCAGGATTAATCAGATTATGAGTGGTTCGAGTGCGACTACGGCCTAACATAACCGGATCCGCACGTACACTTTACCACTATTTGCACCTCCTGTTACATGAGGGTTACCGTAATTAAGTTCTACATCATTGTCCTTTATTCGGTGTAGTGCGCGATATTTTAGGAGCCAAAAAAAAAACTCAATTGACTGACGAACTCCACATTTGTCGCTTTAGTAACACCGAAACGCTCGCAATCGTCGACGGCGCTACCGTTACACTGCGAGCTTCAATTAAATTACGGAATCCCCGAAAACGGCTCTATTAAAAAGCCAAGTGAGCGAAATGGAGTCGGACACAAATTATCCGTCCGCCCTTCCCTTCGCGCCCGAAGAATTGCCCTAAATTAAAATACCTTCAGCGCGTGGATTTTGATGAGTTCGGATCGCGCGGTCGCTCGGTCTAACGCCGACAACAGAAGCGTCTCCTGGACCTTTTAATTTCGATTCTCGTTCACGGCAAGCCGAACGAGGCGCGATTTTCGCGTCCTCGATGGCTTCGGTCGCTCCGCTCCGACTTCCTCCTCCGACGTCGGAGCGCTCTAGACAAATACTCATCAACACTGCTTATACAAAACGAAATTAATGAAAATCAGTGAACCGCTTGATTAGTCCGACTATTAATCATCGGCGAAGCAGTGCGAGATTTCTAAACCACTAAACGAAAATGACTGATGACTTGACAAACATTCAACAACGTAAACATCGGCGGCGCACTCTACACGGCCGCCACCACCAGCGGGGGCTGTTCGCTGCTGCGGGACAACAATAGTTATACATCGATGCACACATAATGGGAGCAAAAAGGGCCGAGGCGTAAGATGGCGAATGCTGCAAACCAAAGCAGCGCTAAAAACATAAAGACCCTACAACCCTTTACATTTTAATTACGTTCGGTCTTAAAAGCCAATAAAGTCTCGTTAGCTCGGATCTCATAACTTTTACACTTCGTAAAATGCTCCTCGCCACACATACACACAACACTTTTTGATTGTTCATCATTAATTTCGGTGCATTTCGTGCGACAATCTTCCAGCTTCGCAACTTTAGTACACACAAAATAAGTACTTAATAATAACAAGAGACTAAGAGAAAGAGAGTGCACGTTAAAGGCCCTTTAAACTATCACTATACGGTTTATTTACTTCGCATTAAGTCGAAGAGCAGAGAACAGGACTATACAGCTCATTGTCTAATCGAGACGATAAAACCATTTGGGCGCGTCAAAGCGTGATAAATCTAAATTAGTCGTTTCGCTTTAAAGAGGCGGCATTTTTTCGACGATCATCATCGGAGATGAAGAACGCGGCGCGGCGTCTTCCACACTTTATATAATATTACACAGCTATAATCGCCACGCAATGTAAGCGAGGCCGAAAACAAACAGCTCGCCATTCTGCTAATATAAATTAATGTGCCGCGTATTATCAAAACGCGCTCCTAATAGTACCTATATCGATGGAAAACGTAACTGGATAAGCCCTCGGCAAAGTCCAAACAAAGGATTTTGCGAAAATAATAGAACGGGGGGCGGCTAACGGCGTTACTTAAATATGTATTAGTTGTTAGGCCAACTTTCTGGCCGCGCGCATAAATTGCCGAATTGCCCCCGTTGTATGCGTCGCGTAATCCACACCACGAAATAAACACGAAATGAAAATGATCGCCGGTTTTGCGCGGCATTCACAGGGTGTTACCTGTCTTGCAAGGTCGCCACCACTGCATCCTGCTAGTTACAGCAATAAGCAACTGGCAAAAACTCAAATGATTATTCGCGCATTCGATATTAGATATGGATGTTTCAAATTATTACAATGCATAATGGCAATGCAAGTTTTCCTCCAGCAATTACCCTGTATAACAATGCGAACGTTTCGCATTTGCTGAACTTAACTTAAGTCGCGCTGAAGCACGTGAATAACCTTAAAAGCTTCCTGCTTGTTATACTACATTGGCAAATCTAAGCCCTCTACTTACTCTGAGGGGAATACAAATTTCAACAATTTAGTTAAAAAGTTTACAAAAGTGCCATTCGAGCAGACAGTTTGATAGGAGCAGCTACTTAACTTGCAACTTGAACATGCCTCACTTTAATACATTAGTTCCGAGATGATGATACCCTCTTGCACTTGCCGGCGATTGTACTGGAAAACTCTGCCTTATGTATTTTACGTACTCGATATTTGGTCCCTTGAAAACTAAGCGTTTGTGTGGGTGCGTGCGTGTGTGTGTGTGTGTATGTGTGTATGTGTGTATGCATGGGTTGCCTGAGCTTTCCACCCCCAACTGTAAAACACATAAACATCGGGCGATTTCTTTCCTCAAATAATCTCCTCCTGCGCCAAATGCAATGATATCTGCACAACTTTGCGAATATGCAACGTGGCTTTTGTTTAAAACTGCGGTGGACATTAAGTTTTGCAGTGCAGCGGGATGCGAAACAACAAGCAAACATTTGTTCTCCCCGTGCACGTTTATAGTTCGAGCAAGGCAAACTAAAAGCCGCTGCTCGATAATAATTAACGAACCTAATTTCGGGGGGGTGAGAAGTATAAGTTTGCGTTCGGAAATCGGCCAGCGTGGTGACCATGCACTATATCGACGGGTTTTTGCTTTTAGCCGACGATTTTCCTGGGGGATTATAATGCACGATACGGAAGAGAGAGGGGTTAGTGTTTTCATATATTTTGCGAAAATATGTTCGATATATAAGCGGCGTATAGTTTCCGGATATGAAATGAAATATGTTGATGGATGCATCCACTTTATGTACAGTCGAAGAAGGAACTTATTTTCGCGAATTGCAGAAGGCACACACACACACACACGCAAACAGAGACATAAGGAGCGGCATTCCTTATCCTCCTTTATAACGGCGAGTGTATATAATTTAATAAAAAGAAAAACAATATCAACGAGTATTACGATGCATATAAAAGAATACAAACACATAAGTGAGCAGCAGCGCTCGGGAGAAAAAAAAAACGATATGGGAAAAGAAAAAGGAACGACCGGCTAGAGAGGGGCCGACGAAGTAAATGGACATATTTCTTCCACGCCTTCTAGCACAATCTCATGGTTTATGATCCCTGTAGTCCCTGCGATGCGAAATGAACATTGCATCGCGCGTTTCTAATAAGCCACTTTAAAACAATAAAAACGTTCCCGGCGTTATAGATATATATATTTGTACATTGATGAATTATTAATGTCAATAAATTTGCTTGCATTAGGTATTTATTACGGGCGGCGGCGAGTGAGGCGGCAAAGGGAGCAAAGCGACATTGACGCATTTCGCGTCCCTGAGGGTCTCGCAGCGTAAACGTTTTGAGGCCGTCGCGCGCGAAATTAAATACAGTTTTTTTTTCAACTCTTCAATGTTTCATGTTCGGTTGCACCGTTGCGCGGCCGCCAAAAAGGAACAGGGAAAACAATTAAAAAATCATATTCGGAACGCGCAAATTTCGATTGTTATTGCAAATACACGAATGGATTAACGTTACGATTCGACGATGGGGCGCTTGGAAAATTTCCGAATTTTGCGCTCCGCTAATGGAAACAGTAACATTTTGTTTATAAGCTCGACTCGTAACCGTAACTGGAAACCAGTGTCTCGTTTTGCGCGAGTGTCTAACTGTGTATTCGTTTATTTGCTTATCAGCTTTTAGAATTCGAAGCCTGGAGGTTCTGGGTGATGATGCGATCCACATCAAAGGCGTCCCAACTTTGATGAACGCCATGCGAGACCAGTTGGCCCGACGTAAAAGATTTATGCATTAATTGCAAATTACAAATGCAAATATGTTAAAATGACTATCCGTGAAACCGCATCATTTGGAAGTTGCACCTAATTAATTATTAAGAAGCGAGGGAGACCCTCGGTGCGGAGCGGCACCGAGTGATCGTTCGACTGCGAAATAAAAAGTAAAAATAAATAAAGGAAAATATTGATTTATGTATTTCGGGACAC
Organism: Holobus sp. GC000080; assembly: GCA_030556065.1. Taxonomy (NCBI): domain Eukaryota; kingdom Metazoa; phylum Arthropoda; class Insecta; order Coleoptera; family Staphylinidae; genus Holobus; species Holobus sp. GC000080. The sequence goes on from JASKGO010002835.1 coordinate 51,776, forward strand.
TTTAATCAATTATTGTTCTGCGTTAGTTTTATCGAATTTAACGGCGGTCGTATTTGCCGTAACATAAAAATTAATGAAAGCATCCGAGAGTACGCGGAAAATAAACGGAATTTTATAGTGTGACGCGAAACGCAACGACCAAGCGAAATATAAAAACAAACGAATCCGGTGCACGGACGGGGCCCGTTGCCGTTGCAGATTGCAGCCAAATAAATGTAAATGGAAACGGGGAATAAAAAACTTATGCCCATTTTTAAATAATTCCCCGTAACGATGGAGCCGCCCCCGTCACCGTGTTGCCGTGAGGATCCGCAGTGGCGAGCAATCCGCGGCGCCCACTCTCGAATTCGCGGATCGGATACACTGCAGATAGCATCGCGCGAGATTATGAAGCAGCGCAATTCTTTTCTATAGCCTACAGCGGCCAGGACTGAGCAAGGATTTGGCAATTTAATTATTCTATTTCCATGCTAGTCGTCTCTATGTGTGTATACGCAGAGCACACTTTTTCCGTCTTTTCCGAAACCGGATTAAGTTTTTCCCCGCGCGCTCGCTCGATGTTTTAATTTATAGGGTTGAAGTGAGCAAAGTGAACATGGAATTATTCAAAACCGTATCCTGGGTAGTGTTTTGCGCACTAATCAGATTACGTATTCCGTCCGCCAAATTCATCTTTTCTATTTTCGCTTATCGCTAATATCTATCATTGTTAATCCATAGACAAAAGGTAATAGCCCTTTGTGGTGCATCACTAAATAATGCAGTCTTTTTACTCTGTAAATTCACCATCTAAATTACAGGTTGTTTTTTTTTTTTCAAGGAAACAAACAAATCCTTGGGAAAATTTTGTCAGCGGTCCACCTCACAAAAATATCCGCTGCCAAAATTTCGCTGAAGCAAACGAGGGTACGTACTCCTTTAATTCCGCGTTGATCCGACATGCAAACAAGCAATCAGATGAAAAAGCAAAAGATCATTACCTTTGAAGGACTGGTATTGTTGACGTGTAGATTAGTGGCGGTCATTGGAGCCGGTGCAAAGCTCGGCACAGAGAACGGTACAAACAGCATCGGTGTGGCGTTGGTTGTCACTTGTGGTAATTCAGTGTTTGCGTTCGAATCACGACAATTACAAGAGCTGTTAGCGCGAGTGGTCAATATCGCAGTCGGCGGTTGCCGATTGGGGTTAGTTTGTTGCACCGGCAATACGGGATGCACGATCACTTGTTGTTGCTGTTGCTGTTGCTGCGAATTGCAGACGTTACCGCCGATGCCCGTCGGTCTATTTATCTGGTTTAACTGCGGGTAAGGTAAACTCCTGTTGGCGCTATTGTTGAGTCTGGTGCGAATGGGCCCTAGAGCACCCACAGAAGGAACTGCCGCCGCTACCGCCGCCGCTGTTGTTGTTGTTGTTGTTGCCGGAGTTGTTGACGACGAAGGGTTGGTTGGAGTTGGAGCGCGACGCGGTTTCCACACCGCGCACGGGTACACGCCGACAAGGCTGTAACCCACGAGAACCGGTGATGAAGCCAAGGCAACTGTTTCGCGGTGCCCGGTCAAAAGAGAAGAAATCCGCTGACGGCTACGACGGACAACCCGACCTGGTGCTCTATGAGGCTCGCACTTGTTCTTCGGCAACGGTCTACAACGGTCTGTGCATGTCACCATATACGCTGGGCATCCCCTATTCGCTTATTACGAGGGACCAGCAAAATCCAAGAAAATCTTATCACCCGACGTAAGTTGGCAGCAGCAATTAAAATTTGCCTCTTGTTCTTGTCCTCGCTGACGACGATGATGATGATGATGCGTGATCAGTATGTTGTTCATGTCACGTGGTCGGGGGGGGCGCGCAGGCGAACGTGATAGCAGCGCCTTTTGAATGGACCCGCACAAACAACAAACACTGCGCTCTCGCTGTATCCCGTTAACGGAAAACTTTTGCGGAACTCGCGAAACGTTCGGTTTCAGTAGCAACTGCAGTTGCAGCGCAGTTTATGACACCCCAACGCACTGTGTGCAGGTAGGTATAGTGTGGCAGAACGGAGCGATTCAGTTCGCTGCCGCACGATAAATAAGCAGCTACAGAACAGCAGCAGCAGCTCGCAGTTCGGACGGCGGAGACCGGAGGCAGCAATGCGCGTTTGCTAGGATGAGCGCCGCGGCGGGCGTGTCGCAGCAGCCTCCGAAGCCCAACTCCAGCGCAATCAATGAAATATATACACTACACACAGTGCACTCTCGCATTCAAGTACCCTTTACTTTTGTTTCCTTTTAAAGACGACGACGACGACACATAACGTACGAAAAGAAATTGCCGCCGCCACGTACTGCTTGCCGCCTCCGACACACCGAATTCTCAACTCTTTTCGAATGAAATGTTTGCGAAAGCACATAGATATATTTTCAAACGACCAGAATTATACCCTTCCATATATTGAGAAGTCTTTCGTTTCTTTCTGAAATAAATTGCCAAATGAAACGGCGAAAGACGAAACTATTCGTTACTGACCTATCATTGAATCTACAGTATAGTTATAATGATTAAAAATATTTCAAAATTTATATTTTTAATAATCGAAGCAGCAATAGTTGAAACCGTTGCATATATTGCGAATTGTAGGCGCTCGGCGGTGGAAAAATTGCGTAGATAGACGGAATATATACACAATCTGTCGCAATTAACATTTCTAACGCGACCGACTTGACCTTTATGACGCTTTTACGAAGGAACAGTCTTCGGCGCGCGAGAGGCGAAGCCGACAAAAACCAAATTAAAACTCACAGCAAGCTCGTCGCTCCTTCGCGGAGCGCGTTGCTGGCTGGCTGGCTGGTTGGCGGCCGAACGAAAGGAAAGCTCGCAGCAGCTCCTCCGATTCCCATAGTTTCGAAAGCGCGATAACCCCCTGCTGCGAGAGGGGATGACTTTTCTCTCTCTGTGTGCGAAAACCGGCGAACGTCTCACGTGATTTATACGTCGTCGGAGAAAAGTTGCGATGAAGACGTGAAACCACTTTGTTGCAATCAAATGAACGGGAAAATGAGCTTCAAATGAGCGTAACTGTAACGATTCAACGTTCCAGACCTTGTCCTGTCAATCAACCGCTTGCTAACTTAAACAACTTTGACGATAACAAGTGAAGGAAGTCTTCTTTCCCATTAAAAAAAATATCATTATGAAAAATATATAATATCATTATTTAAAAAAAATTAACAATAAAAACTAATAACTTTATTCTGAACAACTAGTATACTGTCCAGCAAGTTAAAAACGAAGAAGAAAGAACATGACGAACAATTAAGACAGTTCAAAGAATACAAGAGTGTGCTGTACATTTGCGCCTTTGCAGCGCTGCATATTCAGTGGAAAGACGGCGATGCACAAAGGAAATGAATAAACAAAAAGCAGATTAAAGCCGGTGGTTTCGAGAGGAAACAGAGAGGCTTACACCACGTACAAATTCGACCACGTACATGTACGGGCACACACACATCCTGCGTCCCCAGCCGAGCAAATACAATTCGGGACGCGCACAGTTTTGGCCGCACGTAGAAGAAACGAGCGGAATGGGAAGGACCGGCGTGTTTCCCAAAGTTACCGGCTCAACAGTGCGATGGCCAATTTCGACCGACAATACTCTCGATATAACCTAACTAAACAAGACTTGCATGTGTGATAGTCGTGGTCCATATACAAGTTGGTCGATCCGCATACTCTGTAAACCGTTTGATTAATTCGTTTCCCTCAGTTTCCTTGTTTAGGCTAATTATATTGCCTTTAGTGTATGCTTTTCAAATGGAATCAATAGGATTATTTCAGGAACTTTTTTTTTTTTTTCGAAACCAAAAGTAAAACGTTGCATCCAGTTTCTTCAACCGAATATGGAAAACTTCCACATTTTTAAATAGGCCAAAATGAACAAAAAAATTTACGATTTGAGAAAATGACCATCCTGTACAAAGAAAAAAGAAAATAAGTAAAAACTAAGAAATTACACTTTTGAAGCTTTAAATACCGGAGTCGAGACGCAAACAACGAGAAAAAGAGAAAGAAAAAAACAACGCCGGTTTTTTTCGGATTTGTACTGCGGGTAAAAAGGGCGCCTATAGCCACACTAATCATCATCGAGCGAGAAAATTGTTCCGCACCATTTATCATTGTCAATATCTAAACAAAGAGCCCCATCATAACATTACATAAGACGAGAATTTCCCTAATTATATAAATTACTAATTCCGCTGGCTCCGCTCGCTCCGAGCTGTCCATCCGAATTTTTATCAAAAGAAAATCTCCGACTGTTTTCGAAATGTTTTCACCTGGTAAATTACAACACCCCCTTCTGCTACCGCAACGTGGCGAACGCTAACTCGAAGGCGGAATGTGTGAATCATGCAAGTTCATCTCTTTAATTACCTTTATACTACGGAGTCTTTGTAAAATAAATACACGCGCGCGCTTCTTCTTCCGAGGACTCCGCCGAGGACCGCCACAATGTCGATGCGTGTAATAATTTTCAATTAATTTAATTAAGCCGCAGCTTCGTGCGTCGGACTCATTATAATTTTTTTCTCCTCCGCGGAGATCCGAGCGAACGACCGTACACTTGGACGCTGTCCCGGAAAGCTTTTAATTGGAACTTTTCTCGGTAACCATTACATTAATTCGACGGCAATTCGCATCCCGATTTACTATTATTAACGTGCGTAAAGTGTAAACAGTGCTTGCCGCTGATGAAGCTATGGATTGCGCGAAACATTGCGTCGCCATCAATCAAAATCTCAAGTAAATTTCGTGCGTGTGCGTCACACGGACGCGTGCGGAATGTCGATAATGAGTGCGATCGTTGGCTACATAATAGTTCGATACGTGATTTACAATAGTTGACGGTAGGCTGAAATACGGCCCAGTGGCCGGACATAAATCTCGTCCCGATCACATTCGCGCGATACGATTTTTCGTCGTCTGCATAAATTTCGCATATACTGATAGTCGTTATTTATTTTTTTTTCGAGTTTTTTTTGTTTTAAATAAACGTCAAACTGCAACAACAACAACAACACAACAGAAATAACAAAACTGGAGCGGCAACTCATAATCGTGGATGATCTTCACTCGAACCGGAATTTATTGATCATCCCCCAATTCAGTGTAACAACGGAAAGTGTTTTATTTGTTTATTTACTAACCTTTTTTTTTGTAAAAATATGCATAGTAATGTAATAAACATAATTTTGCATTGATTGAGATCAATTCCGATTTTCTATCACTCCCGGTTTAACCGGAAACTACTTCAACTTTTGATTTTTATTGGGCAATCCTTATTTATACACACTTTCCACTTATCATCCTCTATGAACAGCGTTTCCAATAAAAATTCCTAACTTATGTTTTGTAAAAAAAAAAAAAAAACAACGCATTTTTTATTTTGACAAACTGTGTCTGCATTGTAACTACATACGAAGCAAAAGCGGTGATTTTATAGCGAGTTATTAGCGCATTTCGACGCATCCATCGAGCGAAGAACATATAATTCGAGCCGTAAAGAAACAGAGGTCCATAAAACCATCCAGCGCCGGCACCCATCCCCGGCAACCCAAACACCCCCAGCCATCGCCCCAGCAGTACACAGCGGCACTCGCATAGGTGCATCTGCAATAATTATTACGTGGAAATATCGACTCATAACTCACGTCGTATATGTGTCGCGGATCTGAATATTTGAGAGGATTTTGCGAGCGCGCTCGTTCGCTCGCCGCCTGCCCCCATAACTTGTATTTATTATATTTAGTGCTTGCCGGTGTGCGTACACCGACTGTACACTGTCTCTCTGTACGTACCGTACGTATGCCCCACTGTATCCGAATCCGACTGGACCGGCGGCGCAAAAATGCGAGCGTCCATAATTCTTGATTAACAATGTCTCTCTGTCCTGCCACTGCCGCTGCCGTACTCCGGTAATGCAAACAACTATTTCGAGCAATATGTTTACTAGTGTTGGGAAATAATCAAATATTTACTGTCCGTTCTGAAGCCAGCACGAATGCCGTGCTTGACTAACTGCGAATGCAGCAAAGTAATTTTTGTTTGGTTCTGTTGTTGTCTGTTTTTCTATTATTTTTTTTTTTTTTTTGCTGCCTTTATTTCCTTGTTTTTTGCGTCCATGAGAGTAATGATATATTAGAAACAAAAGCCAATTGCAGCTAATGTCTGTCCTTCGGGCAAATATTGAACTGCATTCGGACAACACAAACAGTGCTTTGTATGGCTTGACAACAGCATACGGCCAAATTATTTTATTGTTTTTTCTTTATATTATATTTGCCAAGCAATTTTAATAAAAATTATACAATTATTTATTTCATAGAACTGCTCTTGCGGCTTAACCGAAAATAACCTTTGATTTTTTAATTTATATTTTCTATTCCTGAGGATATATATTTTTTTTTTAATAGAAGATTTTTTGCGACTCTTATTATTATTACTATTTGTAATTGTAATTCAAAAAGTAATTTTAAAATAGTAATAGAAAGCCCCGGAGCGGCGTAAATTAAATATGTAATCAACTAATAGTTCATGTCAACAAATCACAGCACTATTCTAATTAGGAAAATAATTTGCTGTGGCGCACAGTAACTGTTTATAAATCCATAATAAAGGTATCTTTTGTAACATTTGTTTTAATAATTATATTAGTTTCTTTTATTATAACATGCATATCTTTCGATTATTTATTTTATACATATTGTACATAGAAATTTACCTACATCAACCAATCCGAAATTATATTAAAAAACAAAAACTTCTTTTTATGCTTAATTTACAATTAAGTAAATTTCGTAATAGATAATTAAAACAAATTAACAGTTCAAGAAGTTTCATAATAACAAAAATTAATTAAGGCAAAATATTAGTTTACGGGAGAAATTAACTATCACATGTGAAGAACAGTTTAATCTTGAAGTTTGACTAGGACAACTAAACGTTTGCATTGTGCCGTATAATTGGTAAACAGCTATTATTAAGTTTAACGAGATATTTGCAAATCTTAGTGGAAACATTAACTGGTTTTGTTTTTGAATTGCTGTCTCCAAAATGATATTTTTTTAACCAGCCATTCGGCCCGCAAATACTTTTAAAGTTTCAAAGTCCACATGTCCAAAGTGAAGTCTTGGGGATTGCGGATTTACGAGAACGCTGCGAAAAGCGGTGGTAAATTAAAGAAGCGCGGCCGGCAAGAACATTAACGACGGGTTTGTTTCGCACAGCGAAAAATAAAAATAACGCAGAAAAAAAAAATGGAATACTTGAGAGAGCAATCATCGGTTAAGTTCAACTCGCCGTAAAATTCGCTTGCCTTAGATTCGAACTGCATGTATCCGACATTATTATTCATATCAGTGCCTATAAAATATTCTCATTTCCATATTTTTGCATATTGGGCCCTTTCGCGGCGCCCTTTTTCATTCGGAATGCCATATTCTGTGGTTTTGTTTGCTTTTGCCGTTTTTTTCGCTCGCCGTAACGCACAATTTCAGACATGTGTAAATACAAGTATATTTAATCAACAACATTTGAACGTTTTTGAGAAGGGTACGTATATCGCTCAAAGAGCATTTTTGTTGACGGTTTGGCGGTTGCGGCGAACAACACAAGACGTGCATGGATGCAGAATTAATTTCCACCCTAATGCATTTATTCAGCACTCGGAATAAAAAATAATCAAAAAAAAAAAAAAAAGAATGTATGCCGTTGTGCCCCGTTACCATTAGGACGGAAAAATATTTTCACTTTCAGCGAGCTTTTTCCTTTCGCACGTCGCGTCGCCGAAATGATTAAAAGAGAAAACTGACCTTTCAAGTAGACCAGGTAGACGAGCATCCGATCCGCAGATCCTTTGTACTGATGGGAGAGTTCACGGAAAAGCACTCGCGTCGCGATTTGTTTAATCAACAACGTTTCGTTTCGCACTAATCGCTCGCACGCCGATAAGCCTACGGAGGATTTGTCGCACGCAATTCCCGGAAGAGTCTGCAACACATTAAAAAAGAAACTGAACCAAAAAAATAAAACAATTAGTGGCAAATAAAATAAGAGCCGCACGGTGTCGGTTCGCTTCGAATAACGCAGTATAGGAAAAGCATTTATGCAGAAGCAAGCAAACAAATGGGAAACGCCAATAAAAATTGTACGAAATAAAGAGCTTTTTCTATAACCGGCGAAAAATATATTTACAGAGACAACTTTCGAGAGTGATATATAAAGCAACAGAGCGAACGTGCAAAAAACACTTCCGGGGAGGATTCTTTACTTTCTTATGCTACGCCGACGACGCAGCAATGAAATTTCATCATATTTCCATAAAATCCAGCAGCTTCAAAAGACAAACAAGATAGTGGAGTAAGTGGCTGAACCGTATAGCCGAAGTGGCTACGGAATATAAGTAACAACGAAAAATAAATAAAGGAAAAAAATTGAAAAGGCTTTAAGTGGGTAAACAATGCGACACTTTTTTTTTTCGTCGCTTCTTTAAGGACTCAATCAAGATTCAAGGTACAATTAAAACGCCACAATAGCCACGTCTTCAAATCCACGTTTTTAATGACGTTGTTCTGTTCGCACCTTCCTCTCGTTTTTATTGCAATTACAACGAAATGCGTTGTAATTATAGTGAAAAGAAACGTGCATTCATTACGAAAAACATGAGACTTTTTTAACGGTCATTGTTCATCGTTTGCTTAAACATTTATTGCACTCTAATTAACTAATTAGTACCGTTTTGCGCTTTAATTTTAAGCATCCAATCATTACTGTTGATTTAGTCAGTCAGCCAGTTTATCGGTAAAATTACATTCGCTTGGGAGCTTTTTGTGTCAAATGTTTCATGAGGCGTAGCTAAAGAGCTCGTCCAAATAAATTCAGAAATAAATTTAATATTTAAAGAATTAGTAAATACTTCAAATTATAAATGTTAGTCAATCTTAAAAAAAAATCAGCTTTTTAATTGTTTTCCACTTGATTTTGTAACAAACAGTAAAACGAAAAAACAGGTTTCAAAGTGAAGTGTGTGTGAGCTTTTACCGATAACAACTTGTTCCTTCCTGTTAAACGTGAGTTATTTGAACAAAAGCAACGATTACCCGTGCATGTGTACTTTTCGGGCAACAACCTTGAAATAATTTAATTACCAGCGAGCAGCAGCACTGCGTCTTGGTCTTGGTCTCGCGGTGAAAGTTCGAAGGGACTTTTCTCGGCGTTAATGGGCGCCACAATCGCGCACTCACACATAGCTAGCACACACACACGCACACACACGCACGCACGCACACACACACACACACACACACACACACACACACACACACATAAACAGCCGTTTGAATAATTTAAATTAATATGCATGTAATTAATGTGGCGCATTTTGCATTTATGACTTCATTAAATGCACATACATTATCCTGTGGGTGACGCGCGTACGGATGGCCGGGGTCCTTTCTCGGCCGTTTTAAGGATGCAGCGTACGTGCGGGGTTTCCCAATTAGGAAAGCAAACATCGGACACGACCCGAACAAGGTGGTCCCGGTAATATTATTAATTGCTGACGAGCAACAAAATACAAACAATTTTCGGCCTCACGCATTATTAGCATATTGATGAAGGATTATTATACGTACGATCGTGATTAGGGCCACTATCGTATCCTATAGGTTCCTACGTGCGTACATTGTGCGCACCTACGAAGAGCTCTTTCGTAAGCGGAGAATTTTAATTTAATGATGGTCCGGACTACATTTAATATCCACCGGTTTGTTGTTGTTTCGTTACTTTTTTCTCGTTTCTTCCGCTCGTTCTTCTCCTCTTTCCCGAGCAATAACGCCGCTGATGATGAGAAAGAAAGTGATTATATGCGTGAAAGAGAAATCGCTGTCCCAGTGATTCAGATTTATCGGGCATTCCGCGGTCAACGATCACCCTCTATTTAAAATTCCATTCGATTCATTCTCCTCTGGTTTTCGATTGTTTGCTTATTTTTACGACGCAAATTTTCCCAAATTTTTTTTTTTTGCTTTGCTTTGTATTCCATGCAAAGCATAAAATTGACAACTGAAATTTAAAAATGAATGTTGTTTTTAGGAGGATATTAAATAAATAATGAAACGAATAAAATGAAAACAAAGGAGTTCAGCAAACGTGCATTCTTCTTTGTGTGTCCATGCATGCATGTGAAGGAACTCCATGTGGTCACTGTTGAACGTCCTGCAGGTTTTTCGTGGCGTTCATTACCCGATGAATTATAGAATGTAATCAAATGTGTTCTTATATTACAAGCACATATTTTAAGTAGCCATAACTCTTATCGTATATACTTATATGGTAACTAATAGCCACAATTACATTATTTACAACATGAATATGATGAAGAACAACATCGCGTTTGGAGATTTTTAAAGCTCGAGACATAAATATGAATAATGTACCGATGTGCGCGCCGTTTGAGATCATTATTCATGACGTATAGAGTGAAAGCTCGAAATTTGTCACTGATTCAATAAACGGACGCAGTGGACACTCGCACCGGACGATTATAACAATATATATACCGGACGATTATAATTCAAAGCAGAAATAAAACAAAAACAAAATATATTCAAATTTCATTACAAAATTATAGTAATACAATTATACGATATAATTAGAAGACGTTTTTTAATTTTATTTCTTAAACCGAATGCAATTGCATTTAAATGTCTCAGCGATAATAATCAATAATGAAGGCAATTCAATTTAGGCGGTTCTTCATATGATCATCCGGTATGCGCTCAGAACGGTCATTCGGCCGTTGATATTCCATAAAGATCGGACGAACAAAGAGCGCTCGTCGTCGCGTTCGAGTCACTCGACTATCGAGTGCAAGCAAGTGCCTCTTTGTGCTCCGGCCGCGCGCAATCTCCGATCGCAATTAATCAGATTGATTCTTAACAATGCGCGCGGTCGGAGAGCATTGGAGAAGACAAACATTGCACCCACACCACGGCGAGGCGCGCATCGGAAACCTGTTCGCCCTGCACTTAATGCGATCCTCGTGCATCCGATAACGCCTTTAATGAGATCTAATGAGCGAGAACTTTCTCTTCGGAATATTCCGAGACGAGACGCATGCATACGCAACCGGTGTCGTCGTCGCTTTAATTTAGTCATACCGTTAATTGAATTAAGTAGGCACACAGAAAATAGTTAATTTACTGGCGACGGTTATTGTGCGGCCTTTGTGCACACAAAATACTTCGTTTAATTTATATTTATCGTGTATGCGTTGCGTAAAGAAAGTGAAACGTTAACTATTTGTCGTGGCCGGGCACTCTTAACGACCGTTTCTATTGTCGTTTCGTTTTCAGAATTGTTTTCTTACGTTTCGATGTATAGCACATCGGGAATTACCAGCGAAAGCGAAAACATTCATATATTTATTTATTTATTTATTGGAAAAGGCGATTTCTTTTGTTTCGCAACGAAAACAGTTTAGAGTTCGCGCGAATCCTGCGAGCTCGAAGCATTTAAATTATCGTTCGACCGTTGCGGAATAATAACTTATTAATATATTATACATAGAGATATATCTGTTTAGGGCGTTATATTCTCGCCCGATATTTCACAGAGCAATAAACTTTTACTGCACACGTTTTTAATGAAAGCTATTTATAACTTAATATACTAAGTTAATATTGTCGTAAAAATTGCTTCAAGTTCGATCAACAAATTGGATTTTTAACCCACTCGCTGCCATTAAAACGTAATACACACACACAAACACACGCAAACACAGAGAGATCAGGACAATATTTTATAAGCTCAAACAGATATGCAGCTATACGTACTTCTAGGACGCAATAACGAAACATTCATGGCGCACGAAATAATCAAAGCAGAGCCGCAAATGAGCGATGGCGGAATATGCTGAAAAAGCGATCGCACGAATTAGTGCAAAATTGTTTATCGGGCTTTTGTTGTTCGGAATAACGATTGCCGTTAAAGTAATTATACTGCTTGCGTTTACGAGAGGCCCGCGTCCATAAATCTTTTCAATTGCATATTGTGCCATCCGTCTCGTCGTTTCCGCGTGTGGTCGCGTTTTTTACGTTTTTATTCGCCCGATCGCCCGATCGCTGTCGCTGTCGACGTCGCAGCATCCATTTCCGATCGGGTCCTTTAATTCGCAAGGAGTTCGTGCGCTAATCGAACGTCCGCGTCTCCTCAAAAGCGTCCGTCTTTGATTGCTTGCAAGAAACATAAAATTTGGGAAATTGTAACTGATTTTTGGTTAATTTCAAACGGAATTTTCATTTTTTCTTTTTTATTGAAGGTGCCATGCTAAGTGGTGCATCCCTTTTATGGCATATTTGACAAACAATATGTTTAAAAATTACTAAAAATATGCAATTTTTAATACACAATATTGTATTACCGTCGATTGAAACTGAAATGACCGTAAATTTTGATTTTAACACAGTGACTTTCGCATTTTTGGAATCGTCATACTAAGAAGAAGAAGAAGAAGAAGAAGAAAATGTTTTGCATCACTTCTACTTTGTTTCTTGCGGTTAAAATAATTTATTTTAATTGGTTCTGAAAGGACGCAAATCGGCTTAAATTAATCGGATACATCTATGGCTACCAAAAAAAAAAATCGCAACACTCTATTGAGATTAACAATGGGCGAATTATTAACTAAAACATCAGTCGTTTTGAATTTTTCATCAACAATCAATATTGCAAATGGCACCATTGGCAGAATCTAAAATCGTATAAATCCTGTATTTTTAACGGATCGATTGATGTGTCATTTTGGAACAAAATAATCTGATTTATAATTAAATAATAATAAAATAAAAGGGCTTTTGAAGATTATTCTAATTTTCCTCTTCTTTTTTTCATTAAATAATAATAGTAAATAAATAAAATTGAAAGGGGCGAAACGCTTTACGTGGTCACCTTCACCTCCGGTATAAGGAACCGATTTAAAATCACAAGCAGCAGGTTTAAATAAGCATTTCATTTTATTAAGAAGACGTATCCGCATATGTGTACTTGTGTAATATTTCCAAGTTTACATTTGTTTTTCTTTGGTTCGCTATGTATATAGCTGCAATCGCAAAAATGTAATGTAAACGCATCGATCGCTTGTACAATATGTGAGAAAACACAAGTTGTGTTTACCCGATTTTTCTTCCGGGGCGAAATTTTCATTAATATTTATAAATACGTGCGGAAAACGGCTGAGTTCGGGCTTCGAACGAAAATATTCGCATTCGCATTACCGATACGTATAGGACCTACTACACGTAGGTATAGCGTACCGTACGGCGGGATATACTTTTCAATTTCGAAGCGAATTACGTTCGGTGGCTTGAACATTCATAGCACCTAATAACAATTCAACGAAAGTTAAAACGGAGTAAAGGGCGAAGTTAATTAAGGGGCAAAATGGAGAATCAGTCCGAAGCGGGGCGAGCCACACAGAACTAGAATGCATGTGTTTAGTCAGAATAGGGGTAGTATAACTCAATGTGCGCGTATACACAGTCACTAACACACTCGCAAAGCCAGACATGCACACACACACACACGCGCGCGGGTAGAAAACGCGTACAATATAATAATGAAGTAGTAACAGGAACCGAAGCAACAGTTTTGTTGAAAACTTTAGTTCCGTACCAATTGTGCAGTGCCGGGCGCGTGACAAATAATATTCATTTCCTGTGCCAGTAATAAAGTACGAACGAAGAACTTTGAATTAATATACGGTCCATGTATATTTGTCTCTCACGAAAACTTTTCCGCAGCGCAGCGCACACACACACAGCGTTAATTGTGCTGCCAGAGTGGCTCACCGCACACATTACACATTTTCAGAAGAAATTCGTTTGCGTGTGCACGGCGACGTCCTTGCGCGCGCCCGCGTGTGTGTGTGTTTTTTCATTTCCTCGTAATTATTTCTCGATAGCGTAGGTGTTTAATGCTATCCAAGCTTTGATCATTAATTCAAACAACTTTTTTCTATTTGTCAGGCCGGTTATTTATTTACTTCTTTTTTTCTTCTTCTTCTTCATCTTCCGTTCTTTATTTGTCAAATCGATGTGTGGAGAATGCGCGACGAAAAAAGAAAAAGTGCGACGAAGAATAAGAAGAAGCCATCCGCTATTTATATAGGATTTTCATTAAACGCACGCACGCACACGCAAATAGAGTAAATATTAGCAGTCGATGTTTCTGCTGTCTCGCATATTCCGCCGCCGTTTTATATATTATTATCATCGACGGCAGCGGCAGCGGTGGCGTGGATCGGCTGCTGGCGGTGCTGGAATTCCAGAGAAAATTGGATGAAATATAGTTACCATCAGGAATATAGTATGTGCGAATGGAAATCATGAATGTCGCCAGTGGGGGTTTGCGCCAGTATCTGGGGGGTTCCTATATTTATAATCATCGTATCTGTTTAATAATTCTCCCCGTTGTTTCCGCAACGCAGCCCCCTGATGCCGAAATAATCTCTACTTTCGCCATTAGTAATTTAGCAAACAGGTTTTTTTTCCTTCTACTGCCCGAGCTTATGCTCTCCGTTGTAACTTAATTATAATTAATTGGTCCCACTTATTTTTTATTTTTTTTATTTTTTATGATTACAATGTCACACCAATTGAAACTGCGTGCATTTGTAATAATAAATATAGCAATTACCCATCGAGATGCACGAAACAAAACAAAATCGGACCGCAGTCTGAGAATGTACGAGAGACAAAAGAAGAAGATGAAAAAAAAATGGGATATAATCGAGTGCAGCGGTAATACCGGGCCGGTAATTGAGCAGGCTTGAGTAAGCAGTCACTTGTTCGATGTAATTTCCTGCTAGTGCGTGCACTTGAAATTACAAAACATGCACTGGCTTTTTCTTCTTCTTCTTCTTCTGCTGCTGCTGCTGCTGCTGCTGTATGACCGGAGTCATCGACTCCGTCAATCTAGGTTACCGAATCGAAGGAGAAATCAGCAATGCCGTTGACGTGGCTCGCGCCACGTGAATTTCGTGCATTAATTTTTGGGACACAAACGACGATCGTTTTTCGTATCGCCGAAGAGTTTTTCGTGCGGGGACGGACTCGCTGGGAGAGCGGGACCGCAGACCGAACGCTGCTGATAGTTTATTGACGCGTCGAGAAGAATCGGCCCAGAGAGGTGACGCGACACCACAATATCTGCGCTGTATATAAAACGTCGTGCCACTTTTCAGCTAAAACTTCTTGCCCTCCAGTGATGTTTCTCTCGATTCTTAAGAAGTGGCACATGACGCGAGCACATTTTATTTATTTTCTTCGATGGCTCTTTTTTCGGACGACTTGTACTTGTACGACTATGTTGTGAATGTGTAGTAGCATGTATACGGTATGTATATGCACACAAATGTGACGAACAATATGTATCTGGTCGCGTTGCGAAACCATTTTCTCTTCGGCGACCACTGGCGTTATCGGCGGTATCGGGAAAATGATCGCCGCGGCCATAAATCGCCGTCCAAGAAGGTATATTACGTATGTGTATACTGTGCGTAATAAATAAACGAAGCGAATGAATAAATGCGAGCAATCAATTAGCGAGGTTAATAATATAAGGGCGCCGCGTGCGTATTCGAGAAGTTGGCCCCGAAGACATAAATCCCCCCAGAAGGAAAGCCACACGTTATTTTCGCATAAAGTGCACCGCTAACACCGCATAAAGCACTCGCCGCCTCTTGGCATTCGGAGCTTTAATTAATTTACAAAACTTCACGTCGTATCCATTAAATGTTATTGTTATTAATATTTCTAACATAAACTCCATTTAATAATGAAGTCGGCCGGTAAACAAAAATAAACCCACACGCATTTACAGATGGGCACCCGGTGTGTAGTATACGGGCGAATGAAAGCGATGCCTACGAGGGCGGGCGGCTAAGGTAAAATGAATTTCCCTTGTTTTGCTTGTAGTTCATTAATATTGTTGTTTATTGTTGTTTTCGTTTCATTTCGCATATTTTATTAGTGTAGTGAGCGCACTCTGCTTTCACTACCCACTCGCGTTCCTCATAATCTTTTTTTAATGCCGCGTGTTTACCAATGAAACTGGTTGTAATTTTTGAGAGCCCTCGTCTTGCTTGCCTGGTGCATACACTATACGTTCACACAGTTGAAAATAACGAAGATCGATAGTGCTGTTGCCTGTTTGCTTACTTTTTACCCTATTTTTGAACCGAAAGGGTAAACACGCTCTTGATTGTTTCCCTTAATTAAAAACTACAAAACCGGCTAATTTGGAAAACATTAAAACTCCTAAATACGCATTTCTCAAACACACTTGCGGTGAAAACGATTCATTCAAGTACATAATGGAGAGAAAAAAAAATCAGCGAATTTTCGGCGCAAAGTAGGTTTGATCCGATATTCCGCATCATAAGGTATCTTGCAAAAACTCGATAGGAAGTAGAAACTTAGCAAAAGTATGTGGAAATAATATGAGTTTACTATTCTATTAAGCAAAGCATAAAAGAGCCGTAAAAACAATACACTTAAATGTGAGAAGGTTATAAAGCATCCCGGGCTGGCGGGCGCGCGTATAAATAAAAACTTGTGACAAGCGACAAGAGTTTCGATCCCCGCTCTCATCTCTTCAAGCAACGAGCGACGAGCGACGATAACGGCAACGGGCGCATATACCTTTCTTTTACATGCAAGAAGAAACCACCCTCCGAAATTGCTCTCGCATTGATGTTATTGCTGCTGATCTGTTGGCGTTCTACATTTCAAGTTATTACGCCATACACAAGCAAAAGCGTAATTCAAGGTTGCTATAGATGCTACCCTTTGATATAACAAGCAAACATAAGCTGAAAATAACTCGGGCATTCCATGCATATACCGTAAGGTCCAAGAACTATCTAAAATTGCATTGCTGTTAGTGTTGCCTATATTGCAGAGGTTTATGTGCTTCCCATGCTTTTTCCCTACACTTGTTTCTAAATGGGGTAAAAATTTCATCAAAATAAACAAAGCTTAAATCTTTTTCGTATTAGAAATTAATAAGCTGAAAACGAAGAGGAAACATGAAGAATTATATTTTTTTTATGAATTTCGGAAAATGTATAATTTTTTTAATCATAAAATTAAAGGAACCACGATTTTAGTTGCATTACATTTAGAATTTTTGTCCCATTTGGAATAAAACTAAGGTAAAAATACATGGGAAGCTCATAGGCATCTGTAATATAGGCAACACTAGCAGCAACTTCATCATTGTTATTTTCGATTGGCAATGGTTTACAGTATACACTGTACACATGCATCGCATCTGGCGCAATTCGGACGTCATTGTTGGCGAATAGAGCTCTGCGAGCTAATTTTCATGCTGCCTAGGCAGAACAAACGGGCCGAACCGCTCGTATTGCCTCTAAGTTAACTGACATTACAAATATACTGATTTGGTGATCGACTGATTGCTCGAGAGAGTATTCTAACCGCCATTCAATGTCTGCCGCTGCAAATAGATTCGAGACCCGCCTTTGTTAACTTTTATTGGATTCAATGTACAACAATCCTCCATCGCTTCCTCAATCTTCGTACGTTCGACTCGTTAATGTTGTATCGGCGTATTGCCATTCTGTATAGTATATACGTTGTGTATTGGCATTACTGTATAAATTTGTTGGAAGAGCCCGGCGCTTCCATCCCCCATAACGTTCGCAATTGAGGGCTCGCAAATAAAAACGTAAATATTTAATTGCAGGCGCCATAACCGTTATTTTTAGCAGCTTTTGTTCGTGCGTTCGTATATTTACCGATGGCCGATGCTAACCGGCAGGTGTATTTAACAATTACACGCGTATACACGAGTATAGGCTGGAATCGGAACGGGGGCGCAAAAAGGGACGCGCAATTTGTTCTTGACGCTCCTCACGGTAGCGATATCAGATATCAGTGGAGCGTTTATGTTCCGAGGACAATGAGCATTTGTTTTTGTCGTAGGTGTGGGAACTGCAAACATTTTCAGTATCATTAATGTATGAATGTATGTAGTACGTGCATGTAGATGGGCCCTCGCGTCGCGCATTCGATAAATCATTATGATGGAGGGGACGAACGCTTCACATATATCAATCATAAATATATGGTTACATTTATAACACCGTATAGTCAAAGTTAATCGGAGTGATATATACATTTTTCGCAATGACCATCGACCACCCGCACACGTCAATATTATCCCCGGTCAATATTATTTTATGCATATTAAAGTTCAGGCCGCGTTATCAATCACAGTCCTCTCGCACACTGGCAACGCATCCACTGCGCGCCAATAATTCCGTAACAAGTGTGACGGGTGTTAATGCGTATGAATAATTTCGTGGGCTTATCGCAAATATTACGTAATGGGCCACCTCTACACCTGATGCACTCGCCAAAAATAATAATTTCATTTGCCTCTCTATGTGTTTAGCGATCGCGAAGTATATTACACGGCCAATCGGAACGCAAATGTTTACGGGCCCCGCGCACGTCACGGGGTAGGTTAATTTAATTACGGGCTTTTTGAGGAAGACAAAAAGATGGAATAAATTACGCGGAGAAAACAATGGCGCAAAGAGCGGCAAAGTTTTTCCAGAAGCGCCGCCCGCGCGCTACGAGATTTATTTCAATCGGTGACACTTTAAGCCGTTCTGTTTGGGCGGCAGAGAACAATGTCCGCCTCGGCCAGGCTGGCGTGTATGCATAAGCTTTAAGGAATTCGCACGATTTTGCAGATTGCGCGCTCGGTCCACTCGAATGGACTTGTGCAAAGAAGTAATATCGATGCGAATTGATATTTTGGCTCCGAAAGTAGCTAAACAGCTGCCGTCTATGGTCAATAATCTGTTAATCCAAGTATCCAAGTTTCCCACTTCGCTTCAACTTATCATTTTTTATGTCTAAGGGAGTTAGAGAGTTGGGACGGAACGGAAGTTGGACTTTATTTGTTAACACGATTTGAACAGCTCCATTTTTGGAGCAATAATTGTACACCGTTACTGTCCTCGGGACAAGGACTTTCTGGCATACACATATCTGTGCGGAATTAAAGTTGCGCAATATGTGACAACTTCTTATGGGGAAGATCGAATGGATTATTCATTGAAGCAATTTCGGTTTTAGACGATATGAGCATTTCAGTGGACCGTAACATCCATGGCGGGTAACAGCGGGAGCCAGACAAGCTACACTAGCGGTGGCTTGGAAAGTAAGGGCTGCCTGTGCCTTGGTCAGCAATGTGCACTGTAATGTACACACGTGACGAGTGTCCGACAAATCAATAGACGTCGCGACCCCATGGTGTGAGTGGCTCTCAGCTACCACCTCAATATAATACCCTGAATGCCGAAAGACCGCACGCTGTTGTTTTATTTCCCATATTTCATCGTCGGGGAGCGCAGGAAAGTGAAAACGGTCGCGACGAAAAGCGCTGCCGTCAGGAAAAACCGCACCGACTTTCGACTTTGAACTTTCGCACAGTGGGAAACACGCAGAGACGGGGACCGGTCCGCGGCGCCTAATTGCTCCCGCTGCCCATACGTTCTAAAACTGATCGATCGAACGCCATCAGACCTACTCATGAAACGGAATTAAAACCGACTTTAAGTGCCCGTTTTTCATCGCTCTAATTAAAACGTCAAAGACATATTTTACAATTCAACAACAGTTGCCAAGTGTGTAGAGAGAATGGGCGTGCGAGCGAGAGAAGGAAAGTGCAAATGGGCTCGAGGGCCACTGGAATGGTCTATCAACTTTCATCACACTCAGCTCGCACCCCTTTCTGCTCTGTAAGTGAGCAACGCCATGTTTTTCTTCTGCCGTGTTTTTTCTGCTTTCGCAGAACACTTTTCACTGTCCGTCGTGTTGGTTTTGAGATGACAGCTTACTGTTAGGCCGAACGCGGCGGCGAAAGCCTGCGGGCTTTACTCGCGCACTCCGATCCCGAGGGATGGGTGTTCTAATGTTGGCACACTCTCGCCTTTTCCGCCAGGGCCGACTCGGGCGCCTGTTCAATAGATGAGTTTTTAATTTCCCTACAAATTTCTGGCGCTAATTAATGATCGCCAATCCAGGCCAAACAAATTAAGGCAGTCGCTCGCTCGGAGGTACTTGTATATGTACAGTACAGATAGCGCGAAAAATAGAGAGGGGTTGTTTCGGCGCGGCATTAAATATGAGCGCCGGGAACGAAAGCTCCTTCAAATTTTAGCAAATTATTATCGATCAAGTCTACAACTGATACTGCAGCTATAAATCTCTTGCATCGCAATCGCGAAGTATTTCACCAATTGAACCCGATAACCGTTAACTAACCATTCATCACCATTTGCACTGAATACTACTCGCATCCACTTTATTCAATCTCGCTGCGCTGCGAATCGCTTTGGCAGAATTCGAAGTAAATAAACAGCGGGCATATAGGTAGGTAGGTAGGTGGGTGCCTGTTTAAATTGCAGTGGGAGAGCACAGCCAGCTGCTGTTGCTGCTACTGCTGCTGCTGCTGCTGCAATCCGAGTCAGTAATTAAAATTTTTTAATGAATCGCCTGATGGTGGCGAGGGTGGCTCTGAAAAGCAAAGGTGCGAGCCCGGCGGCAGACAAGCCGGGGGAAAGTTGGTGGCGGAAGTGTCGCCTAGGTAATATTTTTCCGTAACGAATGCACCTGCCTGGCATTTCGCACTGCGATGGGGCTATATAGCTTGATCTCATGGTGCCGCAACGTACGTGTGTGCATTACAAATGGTTCATTCATAAAACGCGAACAACACATGAATAACATCGAGCACTCTTCGTCGCATTCGGGAGCGCGAGCGAAATGGAAAGAGAGGAAGAGGAGCGCGAGCGAAGAGATCCGGGGGCATATCCGCGGGTTAGTACGATATAGCAAGTGTATTAACACTTGAACGAGTATGGAAGACACCGCCGCCGTCTCCATTAATCCGGTCCACGACTGTGGCGGCGTCGGCAGCGGAGGAGGCGGTGACGCAATTCTCTTCGGAAAGTTTGTTTTCCACTTCGCTTCGGCTTCAGCTTCAGCCTCGGCTTCGGCGGTAATTCCGGCCGCGCGTACATATTTAGATGCATGATTTGGCGGCGATATTTAGCGCCCGCGCCGGATAAAAGTGAGTTGTTGAAACGATTCTGTCTGGGGAGAAGGGTGCGGGCGTGCTCTGCCAGCAAAGATGCTCATTAAGACATGCAAATGAGCCCCATTTCAATTCTTGGGGCATTTGCAAAGTGGATTGCGCTGGGCAGATAGTGGCGCGCTATTCTGACAGCTCGCCTTCAACAATTTTAAATGAGCGGCGACGCGGGCTAGAGCGAGCGAGACGCGGGTGCACAAAAAGCGTCATAACGAAGCAATAAAATAAATAAAAGGGCCGCCGCCAGCGACCACTCACTCACATTTGGGCAACGTCGTGTATGTGTCCCCTTTTCTGACCCCTTTTATGGCCCGGGCTTCACCTCTTTTTATTCTTATTTATTTCATTCGACGCGCGGCAACGGCAAGGCGCACTCCGCCGACATGACACGTTAATTACGTTCCGACGCCTTCCTGGTATGTTTGCTGTCTCCGAAATAATTCCCAGTCTCAATTCGACCGTTCCTCCAGGACCTGCTAACAGCGTAAATGCACGTTGCTGCGCTAATGAATTACTCGTGCAAACGCTTGTAAAATCGATTGCCTAGATTGATAAATAATTATCCTGCGAGGTATAAATTTGCACAGAATCGAAGCGGTTAATCTTATCAAGTGTCATAGTCGCAGCACTATATCTACCGGGTATTTCTATTTTTTTTTTGCGCACAAACAAGCGAGCCTAACAATACCATAGAAGAACCACCAAAGCTCTCCAGAATATTCAAGGCGCATTAACTTAGATGTTTTTAATTTTTTGATTTCTAATGTTAAAATTGCTCTAATAAAAAAGACTTGTATATCAAAAAGATTAAGTTGAGGGAACACCCGGTAGATGAACCCTCAGCCCTAAGCACTAAGCCCTATAGTGCCGCAGCACAGCGTAACTACACTTATTATCCACCAGTGCCGCTTTATTATTATTATTAGACGCGAATAGAGGAATGTATGAGCATAGAAGCCTCGTCGGAAATCAGCCGATACGTGCGTAAACTTGGATTCGTTTAATTGAACATTAATGACTCGTGACTTTTGTGGTCTCTGAAAGCGCGATGGCAATTTCGAAACGGGTAGCCCTTCGCTTGGGGTCGGCCGCCACTCACGTATTTATATATTGAAGAATGGAAAACTTTTTAAGGGTACACTTTAATAATTAATGCGGAGCGTGGAGAGGTTAAAATATGACTTTATGTGTTCGGGGCCAGTAATCAGCAGTCCCTTTATGTACGTTTAATGTTGCAAATTAATAGAAAGTCTTGCGCACTTTCAACAAGCATATATACCTTTATCCCTCGAGGGCCATTGTGCGCCCAACAGCCTAAACCAACTCTATAAGTGAATTAAAATATTTATTAAGGAATTCACATACTCCGTCTCCGGGGATCCATACTTAATTAGTCTAGCTACCATCTTAGTAACTCATTGAATAATTCAATTTTACACTTTGCTCACTATCTTTGCCGTTTTGTAAAGTTTGTGTTGCTTTCGCTACATTATCCGCGTCCACGGCGGGATCCCTCGAACCCTCCATTACTATAACCATTAACAGAGATGCACGCAGTCATGGTTACGAGTTTCGGAAATATTTACGTCTGTTTAATAACTATTCTGCCATTACGAAACACATCCAACTGAATTTATTTATAAAGACATGAACGAAAACGGAATGCTCCGACAAACAAAGAAAACCCCTTTATAGTACGCACATATATTTTTACCCTTAAAATGGAAAAACAAAAAGGACGACAAAAGGAGAGTCTTAATTAAAAAAATTGAATAGGAAATCTAATATCTTTAATAAACCGAGCGAGAAATAGAATAATGAGCTAACGTTGTATACGAGTATAAACCCGATCATAAATGTAGTACCCCCCCCTGCCCCACCGTTTCCTTGTTGACTATAAGCAACTCAATAAGTTCAAGTTCTTAGATATTCATATACAGGGTGACAACGGATTTAGACGCACCTATTTCATTTTTTTATTTACCAACCGATTTTTATAAAAATTGGTACACTTATATAAGACAATATTTCCGATTCATTGACATAAAT
>JASKGO010002836.1:0-19465 GCA_030556065.1 Holobus sp. GC000080
TGGATGTGGGGACTATTTTACGGGACCTAGAATTAGGCCCAAACTGGTGATCGTGAAAAAATCAAACTGATATCTTTTATGGTTTCCCCATAACAAATGCCCTAGGATGCAAAAAAAATACCCTGTATTTATGTGAGAGTAGGCTGAAGTAAGAAGAAACTGACTTGTGACCAGTGCAATGAAATTTTACAGTTCTTACTTCACCATAAAGTAGTAAAAGGAAAAAAAAAGCCACGAAGCTGCAACAAAATTCGTTTTTTTATAAATTAAGAATTTGCAAAATACAAAAAAAAAAAAAATTGAATCAAAATTTTAATTTCGTATCAATTTTCATTGACTTCAATAAAATTTATTGAAATATTGTGAATTTGTATGCTATAATTTACGGCAAAATTAAAACAGAAATGCAAACCATAATTTTGTTCAGAGGGAGTATTCATTTAGATAACTCCGCATCAAATCCCAATCTTCCACCCATAAACACCGCCTTACGTCAATTTACGAAAATATAAAAAAGTAGACACAAAAACCTGGGGTCATGAGCCTTAAATAAAATTAAAAAAATAATTCAAAAAGTGCAAATAAAAAAAAATGGAGCCTCTGGTACGTTACCCTTATGAATCCTCATGTAAAATCATATTGAATTATTTATAGCACCAGTAAAAAAAGTAGTTGGGAGTAAAATAGAAAAGTCGGAAATCAAGGATAGTTATACGGTATTGTAATACTCGCGGGTGCAGTTTGAACAAACCCGTTTTTAAAGAAGGAGGGCCGTTATACGATTCGAACACCCACGGGTCTTGGCTTTAATTGAATTTTTTATTACCGCAAAATGAATAAAATACACACTCTCAAAAACACACACGATGTACCTACGTAGATCGTAGTCGGCATAACAGAGTGCGGATACATATGGTATCTGATGTAGAGAGTGAAAAAGGAAGAAATCGTTTCGGACGAAATTTAATTAATTAAAGCGGCGAGGGTTGTAATTACGCGTAACGTAACGGTCCTAAGTAAGCCCTATATGAGCCGTGAAATCATTTGAAGACTGCCAAAATTAACGACTGCTTTAGAGCTATTATATGTGCAGGACATGTCACGGAGATCAGGTGAGTACAACTGATTAGAATCAGTGATATATCAGCCGTATCAGCCAAATTAGATATTCAAATTTAGGCGCACAGTAATGGAATTAGTCCAGAAGCCGTGCATGTCACTCAGAAAAGCGATTCGATCCTTGATTACACACTGTAAATTACGATTTCGTGGCTTACGAACGCGCACAAAAACCTTTCAACTTTATTGAATTTTAACTAGACTCAAGAAGCCCATTATCACATCCCTGTCCCTATGTAAATTATCTAAAGTCGCATAATAGAAAGGATAATTTCTCGGTTAAATTAAAAAGCTATTGTTGTAATTACAAATCGCGTTTTTCGGGTTTTTGAAGGGAAACCAATTCAAAATGTTCACTAAAAAGACTGTTATGCCATCTACAGTTAGCAGATCCGACTTCTGGCCGGGAAATTATCATTTATTGGGATCACAGAGCTGCCTATGAGAAGGAAGTTCAACTTTCCAACCTTCTTTTACAGATCCAACGTAACTTTCTTTTTTCACCATTGATTTGTTTTTTAACTGAAACTACTGTTATTTTTACTGAAAGATTTTTTATTTATTTAAAAATTGTATTTTAATATAAAAGAATTTATTTTGTATAACCGTTTTCTTTAATTGTAATTTTGTATGAATAGTATTTAAGTGACCTCTGCAAATCACAAGAATGAGTAACTTTTTTTGCGCTCGTATTCATTAAATTAAACTTTTTAATTAAAATATTTTCTTTCTTTAAACAATAATAAGACAGACTAAAAGGAATAAAATCAAATAAATTTAAAATTTTGCCAAAAAGTACAAAAGAAGGAACAAATCTGCATTGCATAAAAGTTGATTTCAAGTTTACGCCTTCAGGATACTGTAGAGGAATACCTAAACACATCGGAATGTGCCTATATAGTAATAAACTCATAAAGAATGAAGAAGGCAAGATAAGTATAGACAAAACCACTTCTACTCGTCCTTCTTTAGATGCGGTTCCCTTCTACAGTCATCGATGATGTTTACTAGGTATAAGTGGTACCTTCGAACCGTAAAGTAGTATTAAGATGCCCTCCAATTCAGCATCATTAGCTACTTGCCGAAGAGCCACTCTCAAAAACGTTTCGTTCGCAATCGTTATAAATAAAACACTTTAAATAATTCAAATCGCGGACGCGCATAAATTTTAATTGCAAGTTAAGAGTGAAGGTTCGTCACACAACATGAATTTCATATGTAAGTAGGTTTATTTATAATTAGAGGGTGTTTTGCCTTGGAGATTTTTGAAATTCAAACCACTTTTCATGCAGCAAGTTTGTGGTGGTAATTTGCATAAACGTCAATTACTTGTGAGTACTAAATTACAATCAACTCTAGTAGTACTTAAATATAAGCTTTTTTTTTCTTGAAAAAAGATCGTGCACGCAAATTTTATTTGCATTCTTGGTAATTATGAGAATGCATTTACAAGCTAAAAATAACTCAAAGTGTAAATGTTTTCCTATTGGCTTCATTTTCGCTCTTTCTTGATTTTCTTGAATTATTATTTTGTGGTTTCCATAAGAATTTCACTGCTTGTTATTGATTCTTGGATGATAAAAATTGATAATCTAGGTACATTCCTGTCATTGATATAATAATCTAGATTTCTTATCTAGATCTAGAAATTCTATTACAACTTTTACAACGGTAAATACATTTATTTTTATCAATCAGATAGAAAATGTATAAATATTTCAAATTGATGTCAAGAAATTGAGAAAAGTTTAAAACTTAATTAATTACTTTTCAGTAAATTAGTCAATTTTGTATGTCTTATAAAGGTATTACATATGTAAAGGGTTTCTAGAAATGGAATCATTAAAAAAATTCGGGCAAAATGTATTAAATTTAAATTTAAAAATATTGTAGGTAAATTTCTATATTATTCACCATATCATTTGAATTATAAATCCGCCCTAATTTTAATTTAATATTTTGATTCTTAAAACAATAATAAATTACTTACATTTTTTTCGTCTGCCGCTTCCGGTCTTTATCTTGGCCAAAGAAAGTATCCTGGAAGTATCCTGGAAAAGGTATAAAGAAAAATCATTATTTAAATAATTTTAACCTCGTATTAAAAATATCGAGTATTTTAACATCAAAAATCAATATTTGTAACGAAAAACTAATAATATTCTGCTGAAAACGAACACTTTGCAACAATTAATAATTTTATGCGATGCCTTGTCATTTTATAAATAATTAATAATTAATTTTTAAAAATACTATAATTTTCGATGATGATAAATAAAACAGATGGGACAAAAAGGGCATCTGTATATTTTTTTAATATAATTTTAATTTTTCACCCTAAAAAATTGTTTTCTAGATACATACAACTCAAAAAAATAAATTTAAAATATTTCTTAAAAAGTTCATTGTAACATTTAAACATTTTAAAAAGTTTACTTTGCAATTATTACATTTTTAAAGACACTTGGAAGATTAAAAATTCCTCTTTCCGAACTAGAAGCCTACATTTTTCAAATTTTCGTTAACTACAATTTTTTTTTTGCCAATTTTTAAAGCTAAACCACAAACCTTTCAAAGAATTTAAATGGACATGGCAATAACTACTACCGTAAATAGAAATATAATTTGCTTTTGTTTGCAGGAGTGGCGGCGGCGGCTTTCGTGACGTTTCGTGGGGTGGACATGTGGGTCGTTTCACGTGGGTTTTATCATCATCAGATGCTGATGTTTGTCAGCCAGAAAGTAGCGATTTGGACATACCAGGTATGACCCAATATTTTATTACAATAATCTAATATATTCGTAGCAGTGTCCATAATTTTTGACTATCACACTTAACACTATATGCATAATTTGTATTGGCTATAATAGGTATATTTATTATGACAGATTGTTGCTACTTACATATTGTTATAGCTTACAACTTGCAACTTGCAACGTTATAGGTTTCACGTTTCGAGTGAAACCCATAAATTATAAAACTATGCTTTCTAAGCAAATCTAAAACTTTGCACGCCTTTTAATTTCGAGTTTAGTTAGACAATGACAATTTCCTATTACTTATGATAATGTTTATTTCTTTTGTATAGTGACTAATTTATTTGTTGAATGCAAGCGAAATTGCGAATAATTTGTGAGAAACAGTTTCGCCAAGAAGAGTCTAAAGACTCTTATTTGTGCAAATCTTAATTACGCAGCGCAGAGTTCCACAAAGGAAAAATGCATTTGCCGACTTCTTGAATAGCGTGGGTTGTATAGAACTTTGAGAATGGCACTGGAAAAGACAATCCTTGCATGTGATGAGTTTCCGGTATTTACGTAACCCAATATTGTAAAAATAGACTTTGAAACGCAATCTTTCTTTCCTTACTAAATTAGTTTTTTGTTTAATGGGTTTTTGAAAAGGTTCATTTATTTTTTGTGTTAAATTAATTTGACTTATAGTTTTTGATATCAAAAGTTTACAATAAAAATTTGTTATATTTTTATAAGAAATTGTGAAATTATTATTAAACCATAAATAAATAAAAAAGAAAGTTAAAAAAGTAGGGTACTTTTTTTATCAGATTTGTAACAAAAAGTAATTTGTTTTGGAAAAAGAGCCTCTATTTAAATACAGAATCATTAAATAATGGAAGCCATTTACAAAAATAAATTTGTCCACCGTTCTTGATTAATGATCTCTTGTTGTCCTTAAGACATCGTTTCATCAATAACAGTAAAGATACCAACAACCATAGCAAATTGTTTCATGAAAACAAAATCAAAAACTTAAAAGAACAATTTAAGCAATAATGTTTATTTTTGAATCATTATTCAAAGAATACATTTAACGCTACAAATAGAAACAAACAAAAATGTAAAAAATCTGGAAATTCCAAGAATTAATTAATTAAATAAGGAGCACCCACATTGTTGCACAAAGGCTGAATCAATGCAGTCCTACAATATTAATTTTTTAATACCGTTTAAAGGCTTTTAAAGAGTTATAAATGCAGCAATTTCGATGGCAATTAATTGAAAGTTTCCAGAGAACAAATCGTATGTGGGTACACCGCCTCGACCTTGTACGTGAGCACTTCATCTGCATAAAATGAGCGAAAAAATTTATTCCGGGCTATACCTACAGTGAGAAAAGAGAGTCACGATAATTCACTTACGACAACGTTTTGTGTTGCCTTTAGGATTTGCGCTTACTATGGCGTTTGTGTTCATTTGATATATTATTATTGTTAGTTGACTTTTAAAAGAAGCTACTTCTTAGGTGCCAGCCAGCAGGCTAATGTAAAGTGAAACCGCTTTTTAGTTCGGTGGGACGAGAGGTCCGCAATAGACGCAGTTTGTTAATTTGCAAAACTTTTTTATGTTTAGTCTAAAATTGGTGAAATAATTTTATCGCGATAGTTTAATTAATAAAATAAAAAAGTGTTTACAGACATATTAATAAATACGTCACGATTACCTCATAATTACACCATCGACCTTATTAAATGCGAAGCTGGTGACCATTGAAAAGGAATACGAATGGTGGTCGTAAAAGTTACTACGATTCACAAGTGCACGAAGAGAGTGGTAAATTTTGAGCTGGGATCGTGGGAAAAAGAACCCTCCTATTGTAATTCTACCAAGAAGACCAACAAGACCAACCTGAACCGAATACGAAGAAACATTATTTCCATGATTTCGATGCTTCTATTTTGCATATATTATAACAAAAAATTTGGTGTTTCGGAATGATTTTGTTTATTACAAAAATCGATTCGGAATTTTTCACGTATGCATTTTAATTACTTTTAAAAAATTAAAGTTTTTCTGTATTCACCATCGATGACACTATAGCTAAATATAGAAATAGTTTTTCTATAGTATTATATTACCAATTAAACAAAAAAGCTATTAGTGCATATAAATTCACGATTACAATAATTAAATAACTGCAAGTAGAAAATTAAAGGTAACCATAATCTTTACAATAAGTGTGCCATAGTGTTTAGTCATTTAAGCTTATCTTGAAAAAGTTTACTTTATAAAAAGAAACAGTTTTTACAGTATTTTATTACCTATTATTACATCTTTTTTCGAAAAAAAAACCATTTGTAATATTAATTTACCATTCCAAAAATTAAATTAAGTGCATTAATAAATGACAACAATAGACTTTACAAAAGTTTAACTTGACTTGGATTATCTAAAGTTAACTTTATGAGAAAGAAGAGTCGTTAACAGTGGAAATATTTGCTCAGTTATCCAAACAGCATTTCCATCCTTTGAGTGTGCATTAGAGAGCGGGAAAATACACACAGATGTGATATATGCTTTTCTATGTATTGCCGCAAGAAATGCTTTGTGTGGAACAAGGAAGGAAATAAGAGTTGGTGAAAAAGCGCTCAGTAAGTTGGTGACTTGGATTGAGTAACGACTGCGGGAGGAATGCCAGATTTCTACATTCACGCCGCACAACATTAAATAACACAAAAATTGTCAAGTGGGTGTTCTCCAAGTGTTAATAAGCAACAACAATATTTGAACATTGGATATATTTTGTGCGTGTTTGTGTACAAATTGCGAAATGCAACCTTTGTTTGAGTTTAGAAAGATCTAAAAAGTGAAAATGGGATTACCAAGCAGCAAATTCAAAATAAAAATTAAACCTCGCCACGGAAATTCAAGTAAGTCACTCGGATAATTCGACTTATAATTATTAACTGAAAAAAGTAAAAGTATAATGTTAAAGGTGTGTAAGTTCAGTAAACTTCGATACCTATATGACATTACGTATTGTTAAACCGATAAGTGTTATCGTGTAAACAAGACACTTAATCTAAGCGGACGTATTCCGGAAAAAAGTAACAGTTTCGCTTATAAATCAAAGGAACCGAGCTTTCTTATCTTCTCCACTCGTGCAAGTTTTACGTGAATGATGCTGCTTTTGCTTTAGTTTCAGTGCACATCTCGTAATGCAAGATGCAAATCTGAAAATTTTCAAAACTATATGCAAAACCGCTTTTGAATAAATGTTTGCACGCCTTTCAACGTTTTTAACTGCCTTTGTTATGAGAGAATATTCTCCTTAAAATGTGTACTCGTATATTTGATTAATAGTCTAGTTGTACACTGCACTTTAGAGCAGAATAAAGTGGAACTAGAAGTACATAAATAGAAATAAATAACTTGAACCGATTATGTATAACATATACGAGAAAGGATAGACTTGCATGCATAATTTATGTGCACTTTATATTTCTACTTTTTCTGTTGCATTTTTTCAAATAATTGTTTTAATTATTAAAAAGTTTTTAAGTCGCCAAGGAATAGTAATATGAATGTAAAGATGTAAAACAGGAAATTGTTTGATTTTGTTTTTAATTTTTCTTAACATTTTTAATTTTGTTTTTTCGTAACGTATGTTTCGCTTTTCATAACTTAACCTTACTTAACCTAGATACAATATTTTCCTAAATGACACCGAAAAACAATGTTTAAATATTTACATATTTATTTCCATCATTTCCACCATCATTTCACCATTTATCAAAAGTTTAGTACGCAAAAGTGAATCACTAGACATCTTGTAATTAATGTGGTGGACACAATAATAAACTGTAGTAAATGAGGAAAATTCAAATAAACTAATAGTTTCTTCTTTGATACATATTTACAATGATATTACTAAATTAAAAATATGTTCTGTGAAAAAAAATATGCGGGACAAATCAGTCTGATAAAGGATCGATCATTAAATTCAGAAAAAAATAAAATAAAAAAACTATATTTAAAAAAAAAATTATTTTCCTGTGCTTTCAAAATGTTAAAAACCGATTCAACCCCCCTTTTGCCCAATTAACTAAATCTCTATATTCATTATTATCAAAGCTGGCAATTAATTATAATATTAATTCTTTTTATCTTTTATCACAGTGTAAAAACTATTTTATGCTCCTGTATTGAAAATAATTACATATTAAATCTCAATTTTTTTTTTCTGAAAATGTATAATAAAAGTAGCTGGACACAATACTTGACCAATGAAAATATTATTTTAACTAACAAAAAATAAACTATACAAAATGTAACAATATTTATTTTTTAAAGCGTGATAATTGCAGGCTTTAATTACAAAAATGTTTCCGAAGAAAAACTTGATAAGAACAAAAAAAGGTAGTTCGTGCACTCTAATTACATTAATTCTCCTTGATGGGATTTCAAAGCCTGAAGTTATACGTTTCCACTTTTCAGACTAGTATATTGGTACTTTTTCTTTGTAATTTTTTCTCCACAAGAATTAATACCTGAATAAAAAAAAAGAATATGTTTCCGCTCATGTGGAAATACAAACTTTGTATATCTACGCTCGATAAGTTACATTATCTAGCTATAGTACTGGCATATAGAAGTTGTGCAAACATCGCTTCAGATAAAATAAAAAAAAAATGTAGCAAAAGTGGAAGCAAACTTGCATAAATAATGTCGATAAAGTTAGTTTTGCCAATACCAGAATCCGGTTTTGCCATTCCTCAGTCAATTCTAGATGAATATTAAGTTTACCAACGGTAAATATAAGATTCGCAGAGTGCGACATTCGTTCGCTTTTAATTGATTTTTTTTTTGTTGCATAAAATGAATAAACTTTTGTTTTCATCAACTTTTAAAAGAAATTTCCTGAAGAATTCATTAAAAATTTCAGACCTATCGTGGAACCGATTCGGATCTCTAATATCGTTGAGATCAAAGCATCGATCGAGCGCCGTCTTCGCCGACCATCATCAGAACGGCGAAAATGAAATCAGACGCAGCGAACGTATCAAACGCAAACATTTGGAGATTGATGTCTGGCTGCGAGCCCTGGACCTGGAACAGTACTACGACCTGTTCAAGAAATTCCAAGGCGTCGAAAATCTGCTCGATTTCAACGAGGCCGACATCAGACAGCTAGGCGTCAAAGTGTCGTCGCATCGGGCGGCGATAATGTCCAGTTTGACTGCACTGCGGGCTAAATACTGTGCGTTAATTAATTAATTAAGCACCTTTAATTATGCCGTATAAATAACGTAATTTGTGATGCAGATGGAACGAATCGCATGGTTCGACACAGCGTCGCAGTCGATAGTCACAAGAAGATGGTTCAGGAGGACGTACTGTGAGTATGCTAATTACTAATTAATTAGATGCTACATGTTATGAAGAAGCCAATATATATAATATTTAATTACGAGCGCCATTAAGAAGTGTTCTCATTGCTTGGATATGTGTTTCGCGATAATGTCTTTCTTCGCATTCCTAAACTGTGCAACGAACTATTCGTATAATCCATTCATGAGCCAGATCTTTCTGCTTGATTTCCTGCAAAATTTTCGAATTTATGGTCCTGAATTCCGCGGTTTTTTCCTTTAACGATCCGGGAAGCAATTAGCAAGTCATGAGCGGATCATTGAACTTTATCAAATTCCTTTTTGCGAACCGAAGGGAGTTTTTTAGCTGGTTTTTATGTTTATTTTAATGTTTTTTTAGTTTTACACAGATGTACACCGAACTTTCTAATTGAAATTAATGAAATTTTAGTAGAAGTAAATAAGTTTTGTAAATATGACATCTTTTTTTACGGTTTTTCGAAAAGCGTAGGTTAGTGAAAATTGAAAGTAGAAAACCGCCTTTATGGTTATTTTAAGTTGTTTCATTGTGAATCAGCAGTGAAAACCAACAATAATGAATATATTTAAATTTCTTTAATTAGTTTAAAAGTAAGTAGAATAAAAAATTGATATTTTAACCAAATAATTATCAAATTGAAACAAAAAGGCAACATCGGTTAAGTATACAAAATGTACAGAACATTTCAATCATTTAAAGTAATATCAAAAAGTTTGATAGTTTGATAGCATGAAAGAGCACTTAAAATGGTCCAATAAACATCCGCATCGTAAATTCTACGAAAATAGAAAGAGAACATAACGAAGTAGAAGCAAACTCTGAACTACTTCCTAATTATAACACCCGCATCATTTTAATGATGTGCTTTTTACACATCTTTACTCCATTCCAATGAAAATCAAACAAATCGGAAGAAAATCGTTTTCTAAACAATACTGTTTCTGAACAAATATGTATTTATGAAAATTGAAAGCTTTTTACTCCGTAAATAAATTATTTATGATAAAGAGAAGTATTTAATGGATTCTTATAATATTATAATATTGTAATGTTTTTTGTTGGTTTGTTTAAATATACAGTTATAAATAACATCAGAAGTGAAATTCAGGTATTTCTGAATTGAGTAACAACATTTAAACTTTTTTCAAAGTAAATATAAAAAATGATTGAAATTCTATCTGGAAATTACAAATACACAAACAAAAGCATGAAAAACAATTTCACGCACTTTTTACTTAATTTACTATTTCAATTTTGCAGTAAAAAACAACTGCAAATAAATGATTTTATTTCAAATCCAATCTCCTGTTGTTACGTCAATGAGATTTAGACATTTAGAAACCGAAACACGGATAAGAATAAAAAAAAGTACGCAAAACTGATGTTCTTTTCGTTATTTATACAAAAGGCGAAAAGTGGATGTTAATATTTTGCGAAGAAATTGAAATTTTAAAGAAATTTTTAAAAATCCCTTCTAAAAAATCAAATTGTAACTTTATACTTTTATCATTTATCATTTTAGAACACGGAAGAAAAAACAAAAGAAAATACGCTTTTCATATTTCATCTTGAATTCAATTAATTTTCAAATCATAATTTAATTAAATTAGAATTAAAAATAGTAAGGTAATAATTCAATTAAAAACGATATCAAATAGCAAAATTAATTACAAAAGTCGATTTATGAGCCGACAGAAAATTCCTAAGGGGGTTGACACTGATTAAAACCGCCACCATAAACAGGTCATTAAGAAGTGCCTTTCTCAGTACCCGAATCAGCTGTCTAGTATTTCGGACACGTTTTACAACCCACCCTGCGCTCGTATAAATAACAAAACAATACTTTCAAAGTCCAACTTGATAATTTCACTTCTTATTTCAAAGTTAAGAAGTTTTTAACGTCTCCAATAATTACATATGAAAAGCTTGCGTGATTAATATTTTTTCGTTGTTTGAATCGTAGCGGCGTGTGTGTTTTTTGTGCGTACGAGCGCATAGAAAGAATGGATGATGATGATTATTAAGGGCGGCTGCGCCGGCGGCGGATCAATAATTCGGGGGTTGCGATTCCGTTTCCGTAGAGCGACCACCGGGTGGGGATGCATGTGTACTACGATCCTAGAGAGCGTAAACTACTGGGCTCTTACTGGACCATCGCCGGGTCATCTTGGTACACGCGTTAATAACAATAATAGATAATAACAGTTCTTCTTCAAGTAGTTCAGTGTGCTCGACGAGACTGTTCATGAAGACTCACAAGTTGTAATAAATGTAATCGGCGGTTCGCGCACTCCCAGGGCCCCCCCAACAACAGTGCCTGCACCTCAAAACGCACAATAGAAATTTTAGTCAACCCCCGAAATGAATACCCCAAACTTCTCTATGGTAAGTCTTCATATATTCGATGGACATTTTGTATTTGACACGGTTGTCGGCGTTATAAATTACGGTAATTACTTGTTGGACTATAAACTAACCATTTATAATACTATTTAAGTGCTTTAATTACCACCATGCTCAATGTGTTGTGCAGTATAGTGAAATTACATGATCTTGAAATGCATCTTGCATTATATCAATAATCCACTAAGGATTCTAAAGAAATAAGAATGAAAAATCGTTCTTGATTGTGAGCATTTGCGTCGCCAAAATAAAAGAGCTTTCAGCACTTTACGACGATGTTGATAAATTGCCAAAATTTGCTTGCCGAGCGGAAGCGCAACTTTTCAATCTTGACGTAATTAATCGCCCGGAGAGATTCTAGCTAGTTTCAGTAGTGTGCGTAATTGTATTAGCGTTTTGTCTGCCGCTGTATAACGATAATAATAAAGTTTATTAAAGTTTCCTCCAGAGCGGCTGGTGTAACCAATTGTAGGACCCTCAACTGTACACTCGATCATTGTATTGAAAAAACAATATTCCGATACAGACTTCACCTCTAAAGAGTACTCATTTCGTCAACGATGTGAAATTTATGCACGGGCTGAGCTATTGTCACTCTTTGTTTTTCCTTTTTAACGTGTCGAAGGGGTGAAGCGGTAAAAGCAAGGGCAGGGCGTAAATTTAATTGCAAAATCAATATTATACGTGCATTTCTCACTATACTGATTGATGACATTTCAAAGGATTTATTAATGATGCCACCAAATGGATACTTCAATTATTCCAATTGCACTTTTTTTTTATTGAATTTACGATCCAAAATTTATTATAAGCAAGTTTCTGATTTCAATCAATGGTGCATTGTAGTTTTTAATGTTTTTCTCATTTTTATAATTTAATTTAAAAAAAAATCATACTAAGGCAGCTCTAACAATCAGATGAAAGCCTATTTAGGTGTTTTGGTGACGCTAAAATGTAAAAATATTTTTGTGAGCTACTGTATACTGCAAGAAACAACAAAGACTTTTCATGAGTTCTGTATGCACTTCGTTAAACATATCTCATAGAGAAGTAACGAGCGGAAGAATAAGTAGAGGGCTTCTTCTCGTAACACAATGTGTCGTCCTTGGTGTGCATAGTGCAATTATCCACTCAGACGTCACATCGCTAATGAGGCTTCTTAAGATGTGTGCAGCACATACATAGCTTAACGCCCACTTTTTTTGTTGCAGGTCTGATTTAAAAACGGTCTCAGATTCGACGAGGAGCAAAAGCTACAACTTCCTAATGGTAAGTTGCGATTTCATGCATTAAATCCCATATTTACGTGACAGCGAACGAAAAAACGAGTTTAATAATGAAAAGGGTATAACAGTGGTAAATAAAGTGCCGCATCTAAAGTGGGTAAACGACGCGTATAAAGTGGCTCGTCTGTTATAGCCGGTTCATTAAAATGTTAATAAGGGATTTCGTATTTCGCTTCGTTATTTCTGTTTTTATTAGTTACCGGTAATTTACAATTCGCGCTTTTTATTCCTTGGATAATGTTATTTAAAAATTAATAGCTGTTTCAAATTTTAATCACAAGATTAACGGTTAATGATTTTTATTTGTAATGTGATTTAGTTAATGCTTTTTTCACATGTGGTTCATGTTATTGGGAAAATAATTAATTTCTCCCTTTATTGCTTTGAGTTTTTGTGCGTCGTCAACAAAGAAAGCGTTGAATGGTGTTTTCGCTTTTCTGTGGTATAGGTACTTCAATTAAAACCAAACAAATAGGACAGTTTTGTTGTTCAATGGACTTATTTGTTGTGAAGTTAATTAAGAGTAATGATGTTTATTTTTTACTTAACATTTATAAAGTTAGTATTATTAACAATGAAAACAAATTACTTTTTAAGTTTTTTTTTTTAATTCCAAATAAAACTATTTCTGAAATTTGTTGAAAACGATTTTTTTCATTTTTAAATTAGATAATATGAAAAGAATTTACACGAAAACCATTTAACATATTATAAAAATAATTACTCAATCATATTTATAATTCAAATATCTTTAAAACGATATATCATTTGATATCCTGTAATATCAAAAAATAAAAAATAAGGGCTGCCATATAGCACAAAAAGTTACACCCCCTAAATATACCAAATGATGAATACAGTTTTTCAAATTCACAAAAAAAAATATTTGCTACAACAATTCAACCATTTCAAATTGTTTCTGCTTATACGGATAAAAAAAAAGTTCTACTGTTTTTTCTTTATTGCTTTTGCAAAAAAAAAAACATTAAATTCAATAGTGATTTTTCCCATAAAGGACCCTTCTAAGCAAAATTTAAATATGGGCAAATAAATCTGAATAAGAAGCTTACTGAATTTCACTGCACGAACGGACATCCATTTTTCAGCGTCCCCATTTTGCAAAGCAAATCCCCAGCTTGCATAAATGCATACAACTCCCGATAGATCCGAAAATGTCTTTCAATGCACATATAAAAGCACCACAGCTGTGGTATATTTGAGGAATTAATTTACTAAACTAGATGGTCTAAATTTCCAATTAATATTTGCAAAAACACTCTATGTTTGCAATTCGACTCGTTGCACACGCACAATACTGATGCACACAAAATGCTATTCGGTTGCTCGCCGGTGGTATGAGGCGGGTACTCATACGTGATTATTTTTGTTTGCAAACAACGACGATCGCCGACTTTAGGTGCTTTACGTGCATCCTTAATTAACTTGTCGATTCGTGCATTACATCAGTTGATTGAGTGTGTTTTCCATTCAAATACTCACCCTAAGGGTGCAAATATGCTAATAAAACCGCACTACTTGGCGCTGTGGTAAAAGCCCGACGTTTGCGAAACATTCACTTTGCAATTGTTTTCTCTTTTTAATTTTTGCTAATTTTGCCAATAATTTCTTGAAAATTCCCTTTTTTTAAACAATTTTTACAGTACAGATGGTTCACTGCTTTTTGAAAATTAATTAAAAACACAGAAATCAAAAGAATTGGTTAACCACCCATAAAAAAAGAAATTCCCTTTTTTGTAGTGAATTCTTTAAAAGAAACAGTGCTAACTGTTTGAAATAATTTAGTTTACAGCTTTTATGTTAGTAAAGGCATTCCTTTTTATTAAAAATTCTTGGCTTGGAAGTTCGTTCGTAATATCTTTTATCATTTTTTCTTTTGTACTTCCCGATTATAAAAAAGTTAGTAAAAGTCTTTTTGTAAAATTAAATAATACTCCGACAACAACTAAAAATATTTCTGCAGAGAAAATTTTTGTTCGTGTAAGCACTGTAAGCTGTTTTATATTTCTAAAATACATACGATGCAAAATATGCGCTTTGCGAGCAGCATATCCTTTAAATACTCGACATCTACATCATATCATTATCCGGGAGAAAACGTTTCCAAGATTTTATGTGCACCCTCTACATGAGGTTTATTCAGACTGTTATACGTGCCCGGCATGAAAATGTAATAAAGTGCCATAACATACAGTAGGAAGTCGAGGAAAATTACAATTAATATTCATTCAAATTTAGGGTATCATTTGCTTAAGTTTGGAATTCCCCCTATGACGTACCCGAGGTACATTATATGTTTAGGATATACTTGAAAACCACAGTGCGGAAAATGACGATTACGATCGTTACCGGAAAGTACGCACATCTAATGGAGTGTGATGATGCGAAGTTGGGACAAAAACAAAGAAAACTTTTCCAGTTAGTGATTAAAGTTTCTGTTTACAGGAGCCTTGCGCAGATCCTTCGATGGATCCACTGGCATTAAAGAAAGCCCTCGAACGGGAACTATCTCTGGATAGTAGCGACTTACGTTCGCATGCCTGGTACCACGGAGGGATTCCACGTGCCAGGGCTGAAGACCTCGTCAAAGAGGACGGCAGCTTCCTCGTACGCGACTGCACTTCGCAACCGGGCAATTTCGTGCTCACATGCAGGAAGAATCAGCAAGCCATGCACTTTGTCATCAGCAGGCAAATTCTGCAACCCGATACAGTATACGAGCGCGTGCAGTATCAGTTCGAGGACGATCCGTTCGATACGGTTGCCGATTTAATTACGTCGTATGTCGGCTCCGGAAGACCGATCACCAGCATGTCCGGAGCGAGAATTACAACTCCCGTAAACAGAATGTATCCGCTCTCGTTCTACGCATCTAAATATCCGGCTCCCCTGTACCAAAGCCGCTTGTCTTCTCCAGCCACAACGCCCATGGGCAATAATTTCCGCTATCCTATGCAAATACTTAAATCGGGCAGTCCGACGAGGAATTCACGTGACTGCGCCCCTAAGCTGCCGTCGAAAAAACAGAGGTCGCATTCGTTAACCCCGGCCGAGGTTAATAGGATGGCTCAGGAGAAATGCAATAGTGCGGATGGAGTGATCCAGCCGCCTCTGATGACTAGATCGGCCGGCACGGATGCCATCCTTTCGAATTCCCGATTTTCCTCGCAGTCCTTGCCACGCAATTCCTGTACGCGACTCACAATCTCCACCAGTAGCGTTACATTGGGAAGACAGGGCGGCAAAATCAACAGATTCGTAAGCGATGCGTCGCTTTCCGAAGATGAAAACTTACCGGAATCTCCTCCGCCCAAACCGGCACGCATTCCGTACCACTCTACCAAAGAAACCGAATCCGATGGCAAGGCAGAAGGAGCGTTTGCCACGCACGGCGGTCTGCAGAGAGTAACGTCGTATCATGCTTCCGGATCCGATTCCGGTAACGGATCTGGCGACTCAGCTGTCAGCTCGGCTGCGGGTGATGCTATAGAATCTAGTCATAGGAATTCAGGAGTTGTCATCAAGAATCCTCGGTATAATCATATGAGTGGTTCGGAATCGTCGACGACCCTTAAAAATTTCGACTTCGATCTGGCGAGCGCCGAGGAGAGAATACTGCAAAGTGCTTTGCCTGAATTAGAATTCTGCAGTCGCTTCGACTTGGACAATTTTCAAACCATACTGCTGCCAGTCAATGAAAATAAACCGTTGGACGGTAATGCGCTCAAGGGTATCAAGCTGATCCTTAGGGAGTCCGGGTCGAAGATTTTAGCAAATCATCTGAGCAGAGTTGATTTCGACTTGCTCTACGGAAGCGATCGTAATAAGAGCGCCGACAGGTTTGGCAAAGGGTTGGAATTGTGCACTTTACCGCATGGACATCAGTTTAGACAGGATCTTATCGAAAGGTAAATACTTCTAATTCTCTTTCCTTAATTTTCTAATTTTCCAGCTTTCAATGACTTTACAATTTTATGTAATGAACAAAAAAAAGAAACCAAAACTTCCAATAATTATTTCTTAAATTAGGGATTAATTTTATTCTTAGCATTAATTAAATGAAGTCATACTATTTTACTTCGATGATTTCTTTTTATTTATTTACGGTTTTATAGGAAGTATAATCAGTTTTATTTGATTCCGACGAAATTCTGAATGAGGTGAAAATAAAAGAGTCATTTAGAGCTGAAATGATTATTTTATCGACGTTATATTTCTTTGTTCTTCATACCAAAAGCACATTCAACGACTGTAATTAAAATTATCCCTATTAAAAAATAAAAAATTGTCGGTATTGATAAGTACCTAAATTGGCTGTCCCTATAGTCTCATCTCAATTAATGAACAGAACTTAAACAATTGAATAAGATGACTTTTTTCAAAATCAAAGATGGCGTCATGGGATATTTGCTATCGGCTTTTGTTCTGTTGTTAAAACTAAAGTAAAAAACAAATTAAGTTACATTTTTCAAAATTTATATCCATGTCTGGACATTTTGTTTAAATAAATATATTCTTTTTAATATGGTAGGCAATTGCATTAAAATAAACCAATCGCAGTTTCTAAATTTGAAAATATACTTTACAACAAACATATTATACTTTTTTTAATGTAATCATTACTAAAATAAGAACTCAAGTTGATATAAATACTCAATAAAAGTGATTTTCCTTTTAAATAAAAAGTTATGCGATTTCGGAAATTAGGAAAATTACAATTTCACGCTCAATTTCTTTTTCGGAATTTCCACAAAAAAAAAACTAAAATTGCCTCTTTAAATTACAGAACGGAATGCTTAAAATTATTGGTAGCCATCACGATTCTGACTTGTAGCGACGAAGCCGAACGCGCAGAAACGTTAAACAAATGGATACAAATTGCAATAGATACGAAAACGGCTTTGGGTAATCTGTACGGATTTTGTGGCATTATGCTAGGACTATGCCTTCCCCAGGTAAACTCCAAACTTAATTACTAACTCTGCATAAAAACAAAAACATTACGCATTTATCCGCTGGTCGCGTTTCAGATCCAGAGATTGGACTCGACATGGCATAGTTTGAGACAAAAGCACACAGACTCTGCGTTCAACTTCGAAGCGAAACTGAGACCAATATTGAAAAGTATGAATACTTGCTCAAATCCTCAGGCACCGAACACAACGATCCCGCATCTACTGCCCTTCATCTTGCTGATGGAAAGAAACCTGGAAGACTTCATAAATCCGCCCAACGAATCCAACAGTCTGGCAATGAGTTGCCTCGGTCTGTGGGAGTCGAACACACAGGACTTTGGTTTGAGCACCCTGATGGCCCACATGGACACCGCAAGGAAATTCCTGACATCGGCGGCCACATTTCAAAGAAACGCCGACATAGTTTTGGGCGAGGCTCGAATGGAAGAGCTCACGACCGATATGTTTCGCACGGAATTCCACTTGAAGTTCCTTTGGGGCAGTCGAGGGGCTTACGCGATTTCCCAAGACAGACACTCGAAATTCGAGCAGGTGTTGAACGTGATGGCCGAAAAATATTGCAATAACATTAAGGAAGAGTCGGAGGTTTAAGCGGTTTAAGCGCGGAGAGGTTTTCTTTTTTGGAATCAAAAAGGGTTTCGGAATGCAGTAACAAAGGGGCCAAAAATCATTCATTTTGTGCACTTTTATATGAATAAAACTTACACTCAATCATAAAATAATGACCTCATTAACACCAAAAAATCAAAACGGAAACTGCTGCACAAAACGCTTACTGCATTTTACGCGTTTCGCGCATTAACTGTTATTCGCGAATGCTGTGTTAAATATTACTATACGAATAATAATCTAGTAAGATTAATAATAAATGTGATGAGTTTTACATAATAATAATGTTAAAAAAACTATATTCGCGTAAGGGTTTAGCGAGCTTTACAAACTCTAAACTTACAAAAACGAAATCTCGTCAGACGCATTTTGTCAGTTATTGAAAATTTTTCAGAAAAAAAAAATTATACAGAAGTAATAAATAAGAATATACAGGACATTTTAAAAGACAGAAGCAATAAAAATTAACAACATCAAAACAATTGCACAAAAAAAAAATCTAAATATACTACTAGGGAAGACTAAAAAAAAGTAGTAATTTATTTAATTTAGCTTTTTTATTAAAATATATTTTATAATTTATTTTCGAAAATCATTGATAATTGAATTTAAATTATAAAGGAATGGCAAAACCAGAGATGTAATTTGTAAAATAAAATGTGTTATTACTGAAGGTTGTGAATATTGTACAGGGGATCGATAAAAAGTTGCATTGCATGGTTCCATTTGTTTAAAATGGAGATAGGGAATTGGTTAAATGGGCACTTCAAACATTTCTTCAAAAAAATTTAATTAGTTCCTTGAAAACATCTTGAAAATGGCTAATTTTTATTAATATATTAAATGAAATTGACTTTATGTAAGTAAGCCGTAGCCCTCAGAAAACAATTGAAATAGGGTTAAAGA